>JAIPRM010002178.1:0-32050 GCA_025469315.1 Stegophylla sp. TES_Ste_2020 | reverse complement strand
AATTCAAAAAATGACCTCTCTAAAGTACAATCTAGAGGCGAATCCGGTTTCAAAAAGTTATTGATCGAAACTTTTGGACAAGTATTTCTATACGAAAAAGTGTTAACAGAAAAAAAAAAATAAAAAATAAAAAAAATAAACATCATTGTAAAAACACTAGCTTCTTCACTTTGTTCAGAATCTAAAATGGAACCAGTTCAATTTTTACATTTCGTCCAAAATTGGTCATTTTTGTATAAGCTTTAAATTGGTGACATTTTCAAGTCATATATTATTATATATATTATACATTATACATTTTGGAATTACAAGAATATAACCTCTAATAATTAAATTATTTGTGAAACTGATAAATGTTGCCATGCTTTAACAAGTTCTTATAAATAAAATTTGACTTATCCAAATTAAATAAAATGTTAATATAATTAAACTAATAAATAAATAAATTTGAGCAAAATGTCAACTTAGTAAATTAACAAGTTAATTAATTTTTTTTTAAATAGTACCAAAAAGAAATTTTTTAAAATATTGTAATAACAGTTATTTGTGTTTCAACTTGAAACCTATGAAAAAAAAAATATTTTTCCTAATTATATTTTGTGAAGTTAGTTTATTCTTTACTTTGCTTAAAATCTAAAATGCTACAATAAATTAATAAGTCTAGTTATATTATTAACCCTGAACAATTGTAAAAAGCCAGACATACTTCGCACTACTGATATTCTTCGCTCCTCGGGTCAGATACTCTTGGTGGGTGTGTAGAATTTTAAAGAAACGATAAAACATTTCTTTAAAATTCTGTTAACTCTTCATGAACATCTGACCCGAAGTGCAAAGGATATCCGTGGTGCGAATATGTCTGTCTTTCTTGTCTATATTTTACTTTACTTACTTTATATTTAGTAAAATTAGGATAAGAAAAAAAAGTGTTTGAAAAATGTCCAAATTTTTTTTTCACATTTTCAAAATTTTTTTACGCCAAAATGTTTCTCATATTATTGTCTATCTATATTTAAATTTTCTTAAAGTTTGGATCAAAAAATGATGGTTTCTGAGTCTTTTTTGTCAAATTTCGGGTAGTTTTTCAAAAAATAAATAAATAAAACAATAAATAAATAAATAAATTAAAGAATTCAGAAATTTAAAAAATGACCTCTCTAAAATACCAACTTAATTCAAATCCATTTTTAAAAAGTTACAGATCGAAACTTTTGGACAAGTAGATTCATACGAAAAACTGTATACAGGAAAAAATATAAACATTGTAAAAACACTAGCTTCTTCACTTCGTTCAGAATCTAAAATGAAGTTCTGACTTTTTGTATATATTATTTTATTATTTTAAAAAGTTTCCTGGAATATTTTCAGGAAAAAGCAGGAACTGTTGATGGAAATATTTGTAGTACACCAACTTGTTCAAATGAATTGAATGAAGTTTCAAATCAGAAAAGTATAAAATTAAACAGTATTTGTAGTATATTGGGAAACTTAAAAGAATTGAAGGTATGTTTAGTAAAACTTGATGAGAACATGATTGGACAAAAGGTAACTGAATTTAAATATTTTTTATTAAAAGTAAAATTATTATTTTAATTATATTCTATAAATTAATTATATTTTTAGTTGTTTAATAAATCATTCCATCTGAACACAAAAACTAATAAAAAAAAAAAAGCCTACTTGGCTAGTAAAGGAATCACTAAGGATCTTAAAATTTGTGTAACCCGGTGTGACCAAGAGACTATTAAAAAGAATAATGAAATTAAGTCTAATAAAGAGGTAACTAAAATTACTGTAGGATTCAAATATTAAATAAAAAATATGTTATATATTTATTATTTTAATTGCAATGGATTTAAATATTTATAGATAGTTGGTGAATCATCCCATCTAAATATTGAGTCTAATAAGAGAAATTATTTGGCTAGTAAAGGAATCACAAAAGATCTTAAAATCATTCTAATCAGGTTTGACCAGATGAATACTAACAACAATAATGAAATAAAATCTAAAAAGAAGGTAACTAAAATAATTATTGCTGCACAAGTAGAATTAAATTTTTAAATACAGGGTGTACCAGTTTAATTTGACAAATGCAATAAATTTTGTTCTATTAATAATTTTTTACTTTTTTTTTTGAAAATTATTTCTATGACCTAATGCTACAGCAATAAAATATAAATTATTCTTTTGGTCCTTAATTTTCAAATTTGAAATTTTATACTATATGTAACTTGGTAGTCACACTGTCACTATTCATATCAATATATTAAGAATCTTACCTTTGTACTTTACTTTTTATTTAATGTTGTTAAAAACCCTAATATAGTTCTTATTAAAAATTTTTCTTATATTTATTAAATGTGTGGATTATGTATATATAATGTAATTTTATTATATATAATAAAATTATTGAAGGGTCTGGTGCAAGAACCAGCTATCTCTACTTTTTGAAATATGAAAAAGTTGTAATATGTTGGATGATTATATATATATATATATATATGTATGATTATTCTTTATTGTGTTGTTTTTAAGTTCGTTAAATGTGTATAATGTAAGTAATTTTGAGTAATGTGCAAAAAAGAAAACCACTGAATTTAATTTTGGGGCTAGACACCATTATCTCCATTAAATTTAACTATTAAAATTTTTTTTACATTATTACATATATATCCTAAGTATAATTATTATGAATTTTTTAAAACAGTAATTTTATGAAAGGAAAGTTATTAAGACTGTTTTTTATGTCTCCTGAAATATTACAAAACAAGGAGATACCTGGTTATTGCACCATACCCTTCAATTGCTACATAGGTAGAATATTTCATTTTTTTTAAATATAATGCAAAGTTATTATTTTAATTATGCATGATGAAAATATTTTTAGTTGGTTGGTGAAAAGGTCTATCACAACACTGAGTCTAGTGAAAATATCAACTTTGTTGGTAAAGAGGAAATGATGTGTGATTCTAAAATTTATCTAACCAGGTTTGACCAGATGAATATTGACAACAATAATGAAGTAAAATCTAAAAATGAGGTAACTAAAATAATTGCTGCATAAGTAGAATATTGAATATTTTTAAATATAATACAAAATTATTATTTTAATTATTCTTGATGAAAATATTTATAGTTGGTTGATGGAAAAGTCCATCATAACACTAAGTCTAGTAAAACAATTGAAATGGCTAATAAGCAAATCACTAAGGATATGAAAATTAATCCAACCAGGTTTGATGAGGAGAATATTCACAATCATAGTAAAATAAAATCTATTGAAGAGGTATGTGTGAAATATTTAATAAAATAAGATATATTATTATAAAGTTATTTTGATTGTAATGGATGAAAATATTTTTAGATGGTTGGTGAATCATCTCAAATAAACGCTGAGCCTAGGAAGTTAGGTAGTGTAGGAATCTTGAAGGATTCTGTTATTGATTTAACCAGGTTTGATGAAGAGAATATTGAAAATGGCGTTGTAATAGAATCTAATGAAGAATTACCTTCAATTGCTGCAAGTCAAATAGTTCACAAAAACAATAAGTTGACCAAAGAAAAAAGTGTTGAAATAATTTCTTTGTCTTATAAAGAAAATATTTTAAAAAATCTTACAAATAGTGATCCGTTTAAGGAATTTAACGTTATATTCAAAATGATAGATGAGGATACTATTATGTGTAAAACGAGTCCCATTAAAAAGAAGGTAACAATAACTATACTTAAATGTTTTATAAGTAATTATTGGCGTAATTAAATTCTATGATTTGATAAATTTAATTACATTTTTTAGAATGAAAATTATTCTGAAGAAAATACGGATTCAAAACCAAAAAGGAATATTAAAAAAAGAAAATGTCGAGAGAATTCAAATAACAAAAAAATTAAAAAAGACCATTGAAATATTCATTAGGGCCGGAGTTACAAATCGCGGGGCCCCGTGCGAAATAGTTTTTTTAACTATTCTTTAAACTATTCTTACTTTTATAAATTTTAGTCAAATTTAAAACACTTTAATTATGCAATTAAACAAAAGCATAGATTAAATGTAATAAAATAAAAAATATAAAAATTACTTATTTAAAAATAAATTAATTAAACCTAGGTATACAACTATGCATTTGAATACACAACATTTTGAAAATAGGATTTGATAATGAAGATATTGTTTTATGTTATATATTAAACACACAAACGTGCGTACGAGTGTAGAATTTTTTGCAAATACTGCACGTAAATGCTTTCAAAAGGATAATTAATAAAAGGCTACTCAATAAAGACCTTACGTTATCATATGGCCTCAATATGTACGTTTTTTTGGCGTTCATAAATTGGAACAAATCAAAAAATTATATTGATATTGGCTGGTATCTGGAACTTAATTATGCACATTGCACACGCCTATGATTATCATAATATTATAGACCCTTCGACTTTCAAGTAATTCAGTACCTAGTTGGCTTACTATATTCTCTATCTACTAAACTCTGCTTCCACGGGGGGCCCACATTTGTGCGGGGCCCTGTGCAGATGCACCGGTTGCACTGCCCTAGCGCTGGCCCTGATATTCATCCCTTGAAAACATATTGTTAATATTAAAAATACATAGATTTATATCATCATAAAAGTTACCAATGTTTTACCAATTTATACTTGATAAATGAAAAATTTAAAAACAATTTAACAAGACCTCTCATTCAGTATATTTAAAAGTTTATGTTAATAATTTTGTGATTAGCTACATTTAGATAATTTAGTTTTATTCCTAAAAATTTCTAATAAATATATTATATAGCTGATGTTTGAAATAGTTACAATATATTTTTTGGGAGAATTTTGAATTAGAAAAAAGAGTAAAGATTATGTAACATTCCTGAATGATTTTATTTTAACTGTATCCATTTAAATTTGGTGAATTATTTTTACAATAAATATGTCTTCATTAAACGGTGATATTAATATAATGAGTGATTAAATTATTTTTAAATTTATATTACATTATTAATTTATTTATATTTGCTGTTTAAAAGTGTAGCTCGTTTTTCATTATACCCAGAATATTATATTTTATTTGTGAAAAATGTTATCAAAAATATGCCAATTTAATATTTTAATTAGAATCATAGCTATACTTCATTAGTTAATGCATTTTGTTATAAATTATATTATATTTTATTATTTATTTTATAACTCGATGAGTTTAGGCCCAAAATTATCATTTATCGTGTTATATATATTGTATTAATTAATAAAATTATCATTTTATTTACATAAAAAAAGGATTATATTACATTCTTAAAACAAAAAGTGGATAGCTTAGTATGCAAACATATTCTGTTGTTTATGCATAATGTTGTATTCTAATATTTTCATGTATAATTTTTCTCATACAATGTAATAAAGTTTTGTTTACTAAATATGTATTAAATAACTACATAGGTGTTATTAATTTCTTACTTCAATTTACCATTTTCACATAAATAAATGAAGATTACCTCTTCCCTTTTTTTTTTGTTAACTGCCCCAGGGGTGGTTGACAGCATAATTTCTTTGCTTTTTGCTTTAATTAATTTATGTTACGCATTCTAAATCTTTGACTAATTGGCTTATGTATTTGAGTGGTGGTTTTCCTCGGCTATTCTTACCTTTTATGTATCTTTCTATTATTCTACTTAGAAGATTGTTATGTCTCAGTATATGTCCATTAAGTTTAGATCTTCCAATCTTCAGAGTTTTTAGGTAGCTTATTTTCCTATTCTACGAAAAACTTCCTCATTTAATCAGTGCTGGCGCCAGGTTTTGGGGGACCCTGAACAATGCTTTATTATCACTAATCATTGTATATTATCCCATTAATATACCTATTTAAAGTACCAGCTAGATCAACTTGTAACCTACCAAGTAGGTGTTGTCAGTTGAAATATTAACGGACATGATAAGAGAAATTAAAAAAAAAAAAATCTTTTTAAATACTATACATTTTTTATCTTGTTAAGAATCTAAAATGATTCGAATAAAACTAATAATTTTAATTTATTATGTATGTACTTACGTAAAACAACATTTTACAATTATTAGTACAATTTTATTTTACTAAGTTTATTAGTGCTCCTTGCATCTGCTCCGAACTAACGATTTATTTATTTTTACATTATTTTAAAACACAAATTTGGAAAAATGATCTTCGCTCCATTCAGAATCAAAAATTTGTATACGGTATAATAATTACATAACCCTTTTACGGTATAAGAAAGAATTACATTAAAATTTGTTGTTGAAAAGAAAGATGGTTTTAAGTAGTTTTAAAATTTTAATTAAAGATGCATTTTTTGTAGTCACTTATAGAAACTATGTGTAAATGTTGAAGTATGTATTAGTTAGCTATATTAATTAGTATGCGTTGAAAAACAAAAAATTAAATTATTCATTAATACTATTTACAATACATTAATTTAATCTACGAAAATAATTCGTACATTAAATATTGGTCGACCGCGGGGGTCCTATGTGTGGGGGGCATACTTATAGCACCTTTTTTGCCTCCGGCCCTGAATAACACTTTTATGCAAAATAATTTTCACTCGTTAATGTATAGAATACAATAAGCATAACAATGTACCAATTTTTTTCCCAAATTTCATCTTTTGTCAGTTATTTATTGCTATTTACATATTAAATTGGGTTTAATT
Source organism: Stegophylla sp. TES_Ste_2020 (assembly GCA_025469315.1). NCBI lineage: Eukaryota > Metazoa > Arthropoda > Insecta > Hemiptera > Aphididae > Stegophylla > Stegophylla sp. TES_Ste_2020. The sequence continues at coordinate 25,355 of JAIPRM010002178.1, read as the reverse complement.
GACTCTACATCCTATCGCTATGCATTTGCATATTATTACCACAGTTATTCAGTGAAGATATTGTACACATCATTATTGAACAAAATATTCAGGGTAACACATTCGATTCTTGTGGGTGATTTTGAAGGTATAGGACGGAATAGGGTTAGGTTAGGTTAGGTTAGGTCTGCTCATAACCGGCAGTGTAACAATGTATGTTATAATTAATAATGTATCATAATTATTCATAATGGTAAGCAAGATGATGACTGGGCGAGTAATATTATATTATAGTTATAGAAGCGGGTGAGGGCCCCTCGAGAAGAGATGTGTGTTGAAAATGTGTCCCCTTGGAGTGCCATAGATAATAAATATATCTGTTTTCTGTGATAATAATAATAATTAGCCAAAGACGTTGCCCGGAGTGTGCAGCGGTGATGAATGGTGTGCGGGGGGGGATTTGGTGGCGGCAGCCGAGGGGGAAAAGTTTTTCGCGCGCGCGTGCCCTTGTTCGTCGTTGGTGTGCGGTGGCGGGTAGGGGCGCCGCCGGATCGGACGCGGTCGGCTGTCGTCGCCGCCGCATCGGTTCAATCGAACGCACAGGTCAAGGGACGGCGGCGGCTGCCGACGTCTGCCGCCGCCGCCGCCGCGACGCCGCAGCTCATGTGTGCAGCCTGTTGTGAGCGCGTGGCCGCCTGGACTGTCAGATCGTCGCCGTTGACGTAACCGCCGTTTTTCACAGTCGTAGCCGAAGCGATTCGCGCGTCTCGTATAGACGGACGGGACGACATACGTGTAATCGCAACCGATCGTCGTTCACCGCGAGAACGGGATTCTCACGGGAACTTTGTTGCCTGCCTTGAACTTTTGCGCCTTACTCAAGCAGAGGTCTTCTGCGTTCGCGCCTCCTCGGCTTGCCATTTAGTGAAAATCATGGCCACCACGTCTTCGGGTTCGTGGTCGTCGTCGTCGTCGAGCGGTCAACAAAGTGAGTGGTGTTTTGTCCTTTTTTCGTTGTACGTTTTGCCACCGTTAGATTTTATTTTTTTGTCAGCTCATATACGCGTAGAATTTGAAAAATAAAATGTGTAGGTACTTTCCCCTTATACGTGCTACGCGCGATTTTCAATAGTGACCAGGGGAGGCTGACGGGAATAGAACTCCTATCAGCTATCACACATTTTCGTATAGTAAAACTTATCCAAAAGTTCCGACCAGCAACTTCAGAATTAGATATTAGAATTCGGCTTTGGATAGAAAGAGGTCATTTTTCGAAATTTTCAATAGTTTTTCCAAAATTTGGAGAAAACTACTTTTAATTTGCCAAAAACAACTTTAAACTTTTTTTTTGTCCAAACTTTATGGGAATTTAAATATTGATATTCAATATTTTTTTTATATGTTTTAGATTCTGAACGAAGTGAAGAAGCTAGTGTTTTTACAATGATGTTTATTTTTTTTTATTTATTTTTTTTCTGTGTACAACTTTTTGTATAGAAATACTTGTGCAAAAGTTTCGATCAATAACTTTTTGAAACCCGATTCGCCTCTAGATCGTACTTTAGAGAGGTCATTTTTTGAATTTCTCAATTCTTCAATGTTTTTTTTGGAAAAAACTACCCAAAATTTGACAAAAACGACTCGAAAATCATAATTTTTTGATCATAATTTTATGAAAATTTAAACATTGATAGAAAATCCTATAAAAAAGATTTTGGCGCAAGAAAATTTTGAAAATATGAAAAAAAATTTTGGACATTTTTCTAACATTTTTTTTTTTATATTATTAACTTTCCTCGTTCAGAATCGTTTTATTGAAGAAATGATTTATCATTTTTTTAAAATTAAATACACCCGTCAAAAGAATCCTACCCATCGTGCGAAGTATGTCCGCCTTTTTTTTTATTTTCAACTCTTTTTTTTTTTCTCATGGAAAATTGATTTTTCCTGTTCTCGGTTTTGATAAAATGAGTTAGTTTTTTATAAGAAGAGTTTTAAATTTTTAAACATAATAAATAATTAAATCTACATGAATTACACTGTTATTTAATTGTAAAATGTAAGTAGGTACTTGATATAAAACTAGTTGAGTAAAATATAATTTTTTGTAATAATAGTTAACTTTTAAGTGAAATTGTCTTAAATAAATTGAAGGATCGTCCAGTATCGTTTAATTGAAGAAATTATTTTTCGTTAGAACACCCGCCATGTCCCACTCGAGGAGCGAAGAATACCTATGGTGCGAAGTATGGCTGGCTTTTTATGCGTGATTTTCACAAGTTTCGTTCAGACCTATATATATGAGATATCTCATCGGTACTTTAAATTTTTGTTTTACACTACTTATAAATGTTATAAATGGGTGAAAAGTTCAAGTTTCTAATCCTTCTAGTTTTTGGGGTTACGACTAAATTACTAAAATCGGTTTCATGAAAATGAAAAAAGAATTGAGAATTTTGAAAATCAACCTGAAGTACTATAGGGATACAATTTATAATCTAAAAAGTTACTTAATAAAAAGTGTTTTGATGAAAAAATAAATGTTTCTATACGAAAATGTGTAATAATGAATAGACATCATAGTAAAAACACTAGCTTTTTTTAGAATCTGTAAAATATTTAAAAATCATCCCTCCCTGAAAATAGAGTCAAGGACGCCCTTGCTTTAGAGTCCTTTTATATTTTCCTAATATGTTATTTATTATACTGACCACCATACCACGTAGAATTATCGTGTATGCCTTTAAAAACTTTTATCGGAAAATTAAATGCACGGGTCTTGAACTGAAAGGAAACAATAAATATGCACAGGTATATGCAATGTGTTTATATCATTTGTCTTTACTTTATTGTCTTGGAAAATGCTGGTAGAAAAAATAAATAAAAACACAACAGTAGCTTTTGATTCGTTAGCTATTTTTTTTGTTAAAATGTGCTAAACAATATTTCAAACTTAATTTTTTGTAATATATGTTTATTGATAATTTAAAATTTTTTAAAATGTAAAAATATGAATATTTATAGTACACGTGCATCTAAATTTAATAAAAATATGTATGGAATAAGGAGGTCAAATTAAAATGAGTAGAACGAATTTGATGTTTTTAAAAATAATTTTATTATATACATATATCTATAAAATATATGCAGTATGCTTGAATAAAATGTTATTTTTTTTAGCTGTATCATTATCGATAAATTATTTGAGTTCTCGACACTCGTGTAATTTCTTTGTTTCCATAAAGTCGTCTGTGTTATTAATGAATAGGAATAGATATTACTAATCATATAATGTTTTTTAATGTAAACTTGCTAATTTTTTTCAACGCACTTTACCAATACATGTGTGACATTAATAATGAAGAAAATTCTAGTCAGAGATATTTATTAATTAATATTAATGTATCAAGTAGTAAATAATAAATATTATGTGTAATATTAATTAATTTATTGTGAATACGAACTTTCAAACAAGGGATATACAATAACTCGTTTTGTTGTTATAAACGTGTAACTTGGCTACCACCACAATCCATTGTGTATGTATGTACGTTTATACTATGTAAATATATTATACTTTCTTTTTATCTTTATAATCAGTTTGCACACGATGGACTTGTGTTTGGACATTAATATGATCGTTTAAGATAGTTAAATTGTTATAATTTCATTTTTTATTTATAGGTATAATAAAATTATGACTATTGACTTGCTGAATGAATTAATTTCTATCAATAATAACACAACAATCCTTTTATTGTAACTTCATACTAATTTTTAGAAATATTACGGGTTTGAGATACATATTTGACACTTTTTATACATACATTTTATTGAATTTTAAGGCGATTAAAAAATCATTCCAATTATGGTTTATGATAATCATCAGATTTATTTTTCCACGAATCACTATAAGTCTGTCTTTATTTAAAAGTTGAAATTAAACTTATTTGTTGATAAACTTGCCAATTGTTAGTCTTTAAAAAGGCAAACAACAATATAATACTGTCTACAGATACTATAATTCTTCTTAGTTAACATCGATCTTATAAATTATAAATTGTGTTACGGGTTTTTCATTATCACATTAATTAAAAATTATTTATTATTTAAAATTAATTAAAAATTAATGTACCTAAAAGGTAATTAAAAATTGTTTTATGTACTCGTATTATATTTTGCATACGCATTCGAAATCATGTGCGTTTTTATTTATTCTCTCGAGTTTTTGTTTTATTTTTCTAACAATATATTAATCATATTATGTACGTTCTCTACTTATTTGTTGTGTTATTCGGAAATTATCTTAGCTAATTTCAAACTCTTCGGTGTTCTTTCTAGAACTTTTTTCTAAAACTAATTCTTGTCATAACATTATTGTATTGAAGAATAGCGCCATCTATAAAATATGTCGTGACGTACCTATGGTTTTTATGTCCATCGATACGCACCGTATTAAATAGGTTATTTAATTAATCGTTCTACATAAATAATATTATGTTGACAGGCATTGCTAAAGCATAATGTACTGTCAGTATAGGTAGTTAACAATATTTTATACGACTATACTGCAGCACTAACTCCAACGATGTAACGCGAAGACATTTCTCCGTTTTAAGTTTTAACCGAGTAATTTTATTCGTTTCAAAACTCACATACATTTCTAAAATATCGGAATAAAAAACGGCATAAATTGTACTTGGGTTGTCGGATATCAACAGGGCCGGGCCCCGCGGGGCAACGTTACAACGTTCGTAATTTCCGATTTGGAATTGCTGTATTACATATTATTATTTTGTCGTGTTATTTGTACCGTACAATATAGCCGCGTACAAGACGTGTATTTGATTAAAACGAAAACCAAATACGAGAAATGAACGTGCATAGAACAATGACGAGTAAAGTTTGAATTCGGAACGCACGTATAATATATTAATATATTTTTAAACAAAATTAAATCCATCAGACAATACCTACATAATAATAATAATAATAATATTATTCCGTAATAAATATTATTGTCGTGCACGAGCCCATAGCAGTTGCATCTATCGCTACTGCAGTAGGTATAGTGTGCAATTTACACGTGCATTCCAAAGTGAACTTTATCGTGCGTGTAACAATGCGCATCATTGTTTCAAGATAACCGGAAACCACGAGCGTTGGATGAGTTTTTTTCCAATTTGGTTTTGATAACAAATTTCACGTTTTAAAAATATGGCTAAACGATAAAATTATTTTGCAACTACGAATTTATGTTCTTCGCTATTTCTACAATACACGCGTATATTTTTTTTTTTTTAGATTAATCAGTAATATTTTTGTCTCCGAAAAAAATACTTATTAGTTCATTGTTTTCTTTATATTTTTTATGTTTTTATATTCTATAAAACAATTGATTAAGTTTAAATAGTCCTTTTAATGTAAAACTCACGGTTTGTTTTACGTCAATCGGCATTTTATAATATTTTTACATGCGAGTTGTTTAAGATTGTTCAAAATTCACGTTTTATTAGAATAGTAAAAATACGATTCTGGGTGAAGCGAAGAAGCTCGTGTTTTTACATTGATGTTTATTTTTTATTTATTTTTTTGTCTACACGTTTTTGTACAGAAATACTTGTCCAAAAGTTTCGACCAGCAACTTTTTGAATCACGATTTGTCTCTAGGTGGTACTTTTAAAAGGTCATTTTTCGAAACTTTCAACTGTTTTCTCAAAATTTAAGAAAAATTTCCCAAAATTTGACAAAAAAGACTAGGAAACAATATTTTTTTTATCCATTCTTTAGGAAAATTTAAGTATAGATAGATAGTACAAATTTTTAAAATATTTTTAACACTTTTTTTTATCTTTTTTTTTTTTGTGCTTTTCTCAGTTAATAGTGAAATATAAAACTGGCCGTGTAAAAAATGCATTTTTTTTTTATCGTAATACACTTTTCTTATCACATGTTTTAATTTATTAGTTTTCGATCGTATTGCGGGGACTTACTAATCACAATAATGTTTACATATTATATTTATTACGCCGTGTGGTTATAATTGAAACCGAATTAATTGATTTTACCTTGTAAAAATATTTAATCATAGAAATAGGAAATAATATATTGTGTGACTGATAATAAATAATAATAATTAATATAATTAAAATGCTTATTGTTACCCATCATAATGAATTTATTCCTTATTTATTATTAATTACGTTTATAATTATTTAATTATATTATATAAGACAAAAATGATTTAATAATTAATTTAATATCAATTTATTGTTTCAATGGAGTTATTATCTGCATCATTATTCAATGTTTATGATTATAATGCAAATTAGTTAGTTAATATTGTTATTAATTAATTGTTTGTTTATAAATTAAGTACGATTTTCGACGCCGTAAAATATATTGATTAAGTAACCTACTCCTAAACTCACACTTAAAATAAAGTTCGGAAAAGTGTGTAAGCATGTACACGACGGACGTGTATTGCCGTTCAAACACTGATTAAAATAATGTTTCCATGGTGAATAGACGAGATTGTTCTGTTGTTTGAATAATTTAATTAAATGCTCGTAATAGAATATAATATAAGTGACAGTGGCATGGGAATTTTACCCTCCTATTAACAATCAATTTGTAGTTACGACAAGCACTCAGCACTGCACTTTGAATTTTATTTTAGTAAATAATATTTGATTCGTTAGAAATAATTTTCATTATTTTAAGTTTAACATTTAAAAATTACCAAAGCTCTCAGTCCCGTTAATTTTTTTGTTCATGTAAATATGTGTTTTTTTTAAACTTATATCGATTTAAAACAATATCCGAATGGTAAAAAATTGTAAAAATGAAAACAGTAGCTATAGAATATTTATGTATTATTATAATTTTAACGTATAATGACATTTTTGTGGTAAATTCATCTAAATGCGTATAAATTGTGGAAGTAAATATAATATTATACCGTTTAACATTGTTATTGTTATTGACAGTGTTCGAAAAAATGGTTTATACAGTTTTAATGTAAACCAGGTAATAGTGATAATAATTGATAACTGCAAATAAACGACTCTTTATGTTTAGTGTATGATCGCAAATAAAATCAAAATTAAGCATTCAAAAGTATTACGACTTTGTCCAGATCATCATTTAAAAATACTTGTACGTTTTACATTTTGGATGATTTCTTTTGTTTATTTTTATTGTTTTTTGTATTAAAAATATTTTTTAGATTATAAAAAATGCATAGAACGTTTTTGTCATTCACGAAAAAGTTTTGTACGAAAACACGGTGTGCAACATTTCCCTCAGATGCCTATAAAATGCTACTGAGATGAATATTATAATATTCACCTTCATATTTTCAAATCATGACAATTTCGTTATTTTGTACGAGTTGATCAAAACGCGCGTGTGATAAAAGGGCGAAAACTTGTCATGCGACAGACATAATAGTGTCATCTGTACGTTTTTTCTTCACTGTTCTGGAATCAAGACTGTGAGTATCGAAATATTCGATGACTCGGACGAAATAACGTAGTAGCGAATAATAACGATTCGCGTGTTTCCACCGTTTATTTTCGGCGTTTTTTTTTTTGTTTTTCGAACAACGGCGTTTTACTCTCACCGTGTACATACGGTATAATACCCGCGTTTCTCCGGGGAAAATATCGCGGACATGACGAATCTTCGAAATGTAGTCCGTGTCCAATCGCCCACGTCTCTTAAGCGCGCGTATCCTCCGTCGCGAAAACGTTATTTTACGGTTCCGTTTTTCATTTACAATCGCTCGACCATAAATGTACGAAGATGACAACAGTTGGTGTTTCTCGGTGCTCGCAGTGCACCACGAACGGGAACCGTATTATCACTGGGACGATTACATTTTTATATAATTTTTGATTATTAACTAAACTTAAATCTCGAGTGAACATTAATAGGTATTGATTCAAATTTTCTATACTGACCCGAATATAAACTTACGAAGTTATGACCTGATTGGAATAAATCGTGTTGACACTGTAAGTCATGCACTATTTGTTATGTTGATTCTTCACGATTAATTTCTTTCAATTGATTGTAAAATGTCCCAAAAGGTTTACACGACCGTTAGAAAAAGAAATTTAATACTCTACTTACGTGTATTCAGAATTCAGTTACAACTGTGAATTTTTTTTATGGGGAAACTAATTGTACTTATTTTAAGCTAACAAAAAAAATTTGAAATTTATTTGGCCGAAAAAAAAAAAAATCCGGACATAATTTCGTATCATGGGGAATTCTTTTTTTCTCGAGTGAGACTTGGTGGGTGTGTTAAATTATAAACATTCAATAAAATGATTCTGAGCGAAACTTCACATCATACAAAATTATTTTTTGAAAATTTGAAAATTTTCCTATCCAAGAACTGTGAATATACAAAGAAATTGAAAATATCTTTTTTTTTCAGAAATTAAAAATTTTTTTTATACTTAAATTTTCATAGTTATGATTAAAAAATGAAGTTTTATTTTATCAAATTTTGGGAGTTTTCCTTAAATTTTGAAAAACTATTTGAGATCTTCTCAAGCTGACCTCTTTAAAGTACAATCTAGAGCCGAATTCTAGTTTAAAATGTTGCTCGTTGAAAATTTGGGATAAGTATTTTTATGCGAATAAGTGTTCTGATAAAAAAAAAAAAAAAAAAAAAAAAAAAAAATGAAAAATAAACATCATTGAAAAAATCAATTTGAATTTTTTACTTAATAAAAGTTAATTATCGAATATCGTTCACAAATGTAATATCTTCCAAATGTAACCTACCCAAGTTAAAAAGCTAAAAATAATTTATTAGATTTAAAGCGTTATTAAAAACGTGACAATGTCCAGAGCCGATTTTTAGCTAAATCGGAATAACTCTAAATTTGGTAAAACATAATATGTTTTACTGCTATGTGGTAAATTTACTCATTCTACGAGTATAATCATCTACACACTGCAATATCACTTTTCAGTTTGTCAGCCATTCAATTTTCGAATAGCCTTTGTGTGTACAATCTATACAATGGATTATTGTATGAATTCCGCATGTAATCGCAGCGACGTGATTCGATCGAAAATCGAAAGCGCGTCTGATTATTTCGAGACGATATTAATAATTTACGTATACGCGCACAACATCTTTCATCTCTTTCATTGACGTCTCCGGGCTGGCGTATTAGTTCTCTCTATATTATTTTTACCTCTACTTAAATACTCACTCGTGTAATTTTTAAACGGATTTTTTCACAGTCAATTATATGTTTTATTTGATTACTTTTGTTCTGTGTTTTTGGTCCGTACTTACACGACGCGTTCCTAATTTAATTATGCAATCAAGTTTTCAGTTAGTTTCCAAATAATTCGCTTTCTCCAACGAAATTCTTTTTCGTTTGTGCGAGAAACACTTTTCACTCGCAGCTGTAATTCGATTTTCTTTTTGTTCTCCTACACATTAAGCTTTAAATCCATTGTGTACTATATTTAATATTTTTGCTATTGATTTGTCGTCATAACAAAAGAAGAAAATATCTCGATTTTCCAAAGTTTTCTATAGAAATACGTCCAAAAGGTTTGTAGTCAAACTGTAGAGTGCTTTGTAGACCTTAATAGAATTAGTTTTGAGAACGTTTCACCTTTCAGAAATATGATTCTTTTTATTTTACTTTAAAATGATGTAGTTTTCCATTTCAATGGTAGCTTATAAATAATTTATTGAATCGTTACCACCAGCAAATAGAGCTGCCACCTCCAAGAGTTATTAGACTCAGAAAAAATGTAAAATATAATAGACCGAATTTTCTGGAATTCAATTAATTGATTTTATACTATGTACCTATTAAATCATATTTTGTATTAGGTACGTAATGTAATAAGCACCTTTAAAGTGATGACCTTAATTTTAGATTCTGAACGAAGTGAAGAAGCTAGTGTTTTTACAATGATATTTATTAATTTCTTCTTCTTTTTTTTTTCTTTCTGTAAACACTTTTTCGTATTGATACACTTGTCTGAAATTGTCGATCAGTAACTTTTTGAAACGGGATTTTTCTCTAGTCGGTACTTTAAAGAGGTCATTTTTTGAATTTCTCAATTCTTCAATTTTTGAACTTTTTTACACAAAATAATTTATAATATTATTTTCTATCTATATTTAAATTTTCATCAAATTTGAATTAAACATTTTCGAAGTGTTTTTTGTTAAATGTCTAGAAAACTTTTGAGAACTTCGAAAAATGACGTTTCAAAAATACTATCTAGAACCAAATTGTTATTTAAAAAGTTACTGGTCGAAACTTTTAGAAAAGTATTTACATAAGAAAAAGTGTTTACAAAAAATAAAAAATAAATAAATAAAAAGGAAGAAGAAAAATAAAAATAAAAATTAAAGATCATTGTAAAAACATAATCCATACAACCAACATTCGTATACGTTAGGGCCAAATCTCATTAATTTATTTAATGAGCAAAGAAAGAAAAACAAAATATATAACACCATCACATTAAAGGGTGAAAAAAAACATATTGCGTATGATACTGACGTGTACTCATATTTTCGAAATCGGAGATTATTTACTAAACTCGTATTTCGAATATTTACCTAAGAAGCCGGTGACTCCAGGCGGAACCCGATGAGCCTTAATACCTGCAAGTAATATCATTCGATATAAACATAACATAGTAATGCAAAATTGGTTTAACAACCATTTTCTCAAATTAAAAATCGCTTGTCTTCCCCGAAACAAATTTTCTTCTGTCTCGAGCTTGGGGAAAGTCATTGTTTTTTTCCTGTTATGTATTTTAACATAAAATACCTTTATAATAATATATGGTGTTAATAAAACTCATTAAGTGATATAAAAATCAGTTACACGTTAATTTATGTGCATATTTACCCTTGAATCGAATACGTTCAGTCATCCTGGAAATATATCACGAACAAGGTGTAATTAAATTGTATCATGTCTCGCACACGGTCGTTAATTACTTTAAATTAAAACTGCAGACGACGACATTATTTATGTATGTCTGTTATAATGTGTTATAATCAAATCGTACAGAATTTTAAATTAAAGTCTCTCCGAACCCTTTGAGGAGGGATATACATGAAATTCTTCGACGAGGTCGCATTACAATGTTCAATTATTGTCCACACAAAACGTAACGATAAATCATTAGTCTTGTAACAACAAATTGTACTCGTTAATTTTTCGTCGTAGTCGCACCTGCACGCTCGTCTCGCGAAGTGCGAATTCGTGTCAGAATTAATGTCCAAGTGCTATAAAATGCGTTTTACTCTGAAATTACTCTGGGATGTCCAAAACGCATTTTTCCACTTTGACATGTTCGAAATAGCGCGTTCATGATATTATGTGATTAATTACGGGCGGTGCGTATTTTTCAATATGATAATAATTACTCTTGCACAGTAAAATATGTATAAATTATAGTTGACGTGACAACGAACACGCGATCAGAGTTTATTGTTGTACGTGCCCGCGCGGGCTTCGGTGTCTATTTACACACGTAATATATTGTAACAACTTAATACTAATTTTGCGCGCTCGTTATTCATTTTTATTCGTGCCGTCCGTATTCGGGAAAAACAGTAATACGTTTCAGAGCGTACACAGTACGTGTACATAATTCCCGCGCGTATTGAAAAACTTACTAATTGCCTGTGGTAAAAAAAAAAATATATTTTTTATTTTCTTATATCAGTAACAATGCTCTTTTTTTTATTATAAAATGTTTTCGAAGTTAATTAAAGTATTTTAATTTTTGAAAAAATAATTGGAGTAAACATTAGACATAAATTAAGTAATAAATCACGAGTCTATTGTCAAATACTCAAATATAACCAAAATGCTTCATTTTAGCTTCAATGTCAGTGAATATGCACGAATCATTTAATCAAAATACTTATCTCGAGCCGTTTAATCGTTCGATTGGAAGAAATAGCTTTTTGAACGGTATTGTGTACTTCATATTGAATTCATTTATAATATTTAAAAATTTGGAAAAGAATCGTTCAGCATTTGTGGCAATAATGAAAACGGTTATGAACAGAATACGTGTAGTTCTGCAATTTGTAAGTACCCCAGTCCCAGAGAAAACTTGCTGTTAATTGATGACCTGTTATGACTTAAAGTCGAGCACAAGTTAACTGATTGAAATAAGTGATTTGGAATTGTTTCCGACAATATTGCTATAATATGAGCTTTCAATATCACATTTTCGTCATTCCATATTACGGGATCTCCTTTCCCCTGTGATCGTGGACCTTTTTATCTACCACGCAACCATTTCTATTGTTCTTAGTGTCGGTCGTGTTTCCTTGCCTCGTGATGTTCACGGTAGCCGCGTGCCTGTGTACTAATTACTTTTTCCGCGTTGTATGGTCGTCGTCAAAGATGTACAAGTCATTAATCTAAGTGAAACGAGAAAAAAGTTCACATAACGTTTGTTATTGTATTATGTTTCTACGCGACGCCGTACACGGTTTGTGACATTTTATTGGCATTTTCGCTACTGTATATTTTAAACACAAAGTAAGAACGAAAAAAAAAAATTGTTGACGAATATTAATAGTGGCGAGAAAAAAAAAAATTATATTTCGCATGTACGGAATAACATAGTGCGTACACACGTGATATAATGTAGTCGTGAACGTGCTTGGACTGTGTTTAGAGCAGTCGACGGGCAGACCGTGTTCATTGCCAAGACGCGAATCGATTTAACCATGGGGGGGGGGGGGAGGAGAGTGGAAATAATAATAATAATAAAAAAAAAATTATTAAACAGAAAATAGAAAAACGCGTGTGTGGCGCTTGACATTGAACTTTTATCATACGCTCTTTAATCTATAATCTATATTGTATACGGCACTGAATGATGTATATTACGCGCGCGTTCGGTATCGACTCCGGTTTTCTGAACACGAATTTTCATATTGTACATCACATCGCATTATAATACATATTTCTATACCCGTGCTGCAATTTTATTTTATAATCGTGGAGTAGGGTGTTTCGTCTAGACGGGAGTCTAACCGTGATATTTCCAGGTAAAACCGCACGAGAACACGATTCCTTCCCGATGATTTTCTACTTTTCATATTATCATAAAATGAAGCAATTTTATAGAATAACTTGATATAATATATAGTATATGCGATTGCCAATTATCAAGCCAAAATGTCTCCACGTTACACAGCAAGCCGAAGGATATAAATTATATTATAATTAATTTATATTCAAATGTTGGGTAGGAATCGGGATAAGCCCATCCCACACACAATACTGCAGTCGCTCAAGAGTTACGACTTCTATGAGGATACAAATTCTAACTAATATACAATTTTCGAGAAATTCTATTATATACTTAGTTGTTAAAAAATGTATTTGTAATTTAAAATGAATATTTCACAAATTATTACGAATCGTCAATAATGGTTTGGTAATATTCCTAAATTTATTTTAATTATAATTAATTAAATATCAGTGTGTTCTTTTTTAACCCTCTACTATTGATGTTTTGAAACAAAGTTAACACATTTTATTCACTAGTAATTAAAATAATAAAACGAAATAGGTACCTGCAACATTTTGTGCTGTGATCAATACACTCGATTTTTAATTTTGTACCACAAACTCAATATTTCGCAATGCAGAGAGTGTTTCGTATTGCAGAAAATATTTGTCCCTGATACATATTTTATGATGTTATTATTATAAGTTTACGCGAATACGTGTGGTATTGATTTAACTGCGCACGTATATATGTGACACGTTCGTTGTTGTGTTTTAAGGGTGACCAACGTTCCGTTGTATGCCTTTTCCGAGGTTCCGACGTTCTGACTACAGTTGTGTCGACTCGAGAATTTCATTATGATTCGTAATTTGCTTATTGATTTATTCTATACGATTTTCGCCATATTATGATGTATGGACATATTTGTTTGTGGTGAATTGTTTTTATAAGACATGCTGTGTCGGTGAAAAAATATATTTTCATCAAATCTTTTTCGAGAAAATTAAAAAGCGTGTATGATAATAATAATTATAATATGCATTTATTGTGTATAATTTGGGTAAAAGTGTAATAAAATAATTGTTATTTTTAATACCTAAAAAATTTATTAGAAAAAAGTTTTCATGTAATTCACGCGTTTGCGTTGTTTATAAAGTTTACATAACAATAGTTAAAAACTCTATGTCCACGTCTAATAAAAGTTTAAAAAGTAAACAAATTTAATATATTTTTATTATTGTTTTACTATCATAACTTATTTCATCAGTAGTATACATTTTTCTCTGAGTAAAACTGCTGTAACGTTCCGTTTTTTATTTTTTATTAAGTTTCGATTTCAGCCACCCCGTTCCGTTTTTATTTTTTATTAAGTTTCGATTTCAGCCACTCCATACAGTGTGAGCGGGGCCGTGTCTTATAGACTCGATTGAATATAATATGTAATGCAGGAGAACGTGCGTACAATGAATTCACTGTTGTATTCAGAATATTACATTACTCTATGAAGTGGGAACATTAAAATATTCATTTTACATCAAATATTCATATGCCACATAACGTTAAAGTTTTTATTTTTTGACATTTTGATTTTAATATAATACAGTGTACGAATAAAACGAAACAACTGTACTAGATTTTTGCTACATATTGGAGCAGAAAACATCTCTCAAGTATGAATTTCATTACCCTTTTATTTTATATCTCATACGCCGTTATTGTTATTTTAATAATTTTAAATTTTTTTAGATTTTAAACGAAGTGAAGAAGCTAGTGTTTTTACAATGATGTTTATTTTTTATTTTTTTTCTGCGAACACTTTTTCGTATAGATATACTCGTCCAAAAGTTTCAATCAGCAACTTTTTGAAACCGGATTTGCTTTTAGTTGGTACTTTGAAGAGGCCATTTTTTGATTTTTTCAATTATATTTTATAATATCCAACTTTTTTCATTTTCAAAGTAATAATTTTTACATTTTAGTTAAACAGTTACTGTTCTTTGCGGTTAGGTCTTATCATGTTTACGGTTAGGAAAAAAATAATTACAAATCCCAGACATTAAATGTTAACATTTTAAGCGCTTCATTGTCGTTCACTCGTATACAATGTATTTTACATGCTGCAACAAAATTCATAAAAGATTATATTCCCACAAAAAAGGTTTGTTAATAGTTCGAAGAAATTTTTTATTCACTTAGTACTTTATGTAGGTCTATATTATTTATACAGTCTGAGTGCAAAAATGTGGGTACATAAAAATACAAAAAATTGTTTGAAAAAAATAATGATTTACAAATACGCAACATTATATAAACATAGTCATGTCAATCAAATTTTTTTCGAGCAATTAAAGAGGTTATAGTAATAGCAAGTATAATACTTATAAGTTATAACATAACTTTATAAGCTGACAAGTTAAAAACTTGGCACATAATTTAATAACGTTTACATTTTGTCTGAAAGTAATTGATTACAATTATTTTTATTTCAAGTTTTGCTCATTAAAGTAAGTACAAACTTTCCCTTTGATAATAATCAGTTACTTCAGGAGTTAAGGCCATATACTAACCACCATTTTTCTTTTGTAACAGCTCAAACAATAATAATATTTCAGAGTTTTCGAGTTTTTTCGTATTGATAAGGTTTATACTGAGGTTATTCAATGAAATTATGAATTTTGAAAATTTTCCAATTGCCAGATAGTAAAACCTGAGTTTTACCAATATTGCTGGTATTCATATTTACTGTAGTAAATATAATATGATATGATTATTTTACCCTGTAAATGCGACATATATTTACTCATAACTCGTTCACAAAAATCACGAACAATAAAACAATTAACAATCGGAATAACCATAGTCGGTAGAGAAGATACAAATAAAACCAATACGAATAAAATATACGTCGCGTCGTCGCGTGACCGTCCTTGACACTGACCTTCCTTCCGCTTTGTCATATCCTTTCTCTCTTTCCCTTTTTTTATCGCTGGACCCGTTGGCACAATAATATTTTATTATTTTAACACTCGTCAGTGTTTAAATTTTGATTGTTTTGTCTATATTACTAATACTATAGCTATTCGTGCTTTTTAACAGAAGAGCAAACATTTTTAGCATTTCACTCACACACACACACACACACACACACACACACACAGATTAATCAAAAATAACAATGCAAGAACAAATAAAGGACATTTAATGTAATTATGTAATGTCTGGGAGGAAAAAAAAACGATTCATAGTAGACCGGAAAATTTAACTGTTCGGCGGTGGCGGCCGGGCATTGACACCGTATAAATGTATCGACGAGCCCTTTTTATTAATTTTTCTTTTTCTTTTCTCCGTCCGCATGCGTACAAACAATTCACCTATGTGTAGCACTTGAATGAATACGTAGTTCGTAAGGTCGCGATAGGTGTGTAATATATTGTTATAAAATCGAGACGATAACGTACACGAATTTTATTCGTACTCGTTTTTGGCTCTTAAAACCGTTTTTCAACAGTTAATACTGTGGTATGTGTAATCGAGAGTAAGAGAAATAATAGAGAAATAGAGAGTATCACACGTGTACCTACCGATTAAGAAGGTGTCAACGTAAGTGAATGTTTCAATACTGGAAAAACACTTCAGAGATTAAACACATATTACAAAATTTAAAGACAAGAATATTTTTGAGGACGTGATATATTATTTTGTGAAATAACACCTGGAATAGAAGACATGGCTATTGAAAAAATCTCAAAAGGAAATTTCTGTAACTTCTTATTTTCATTCTTATAATCCCCATAAAGACCACCTTGATGTATATCATATTTAACGCGTATATGTTATTATCATTCGATATTAATAATAAATTAATTTGACCTAAAGGGATTTTTAATTGTTTTATGTTGATATGTGGTAATTAAAAAGTTAAACGCTGTACTTTTATATGTATTTGTATATACTGAGCTATATCATTAACTAAATTTTATACTACATCGCTCTTATCAGCAATAAATGCATAATTAAAATATGCTATGTAATGTTTTTTTTTTTTTGAATTATTGTACTAAAATATTTACGAAATTTACAAAGCCCCACATTGTTGGTAACCCTTCCTCTTATAAATTCGTGCTTGGGATTATTCGAATATATGACTATAATCCGTCGTTGTATGAGTTTACTATAATACTATACTTGGTACTTACTTATTAGTATTTTATTCGCTTTTCCCTTTGTTTATATTATATTGTTGTTGTTGTACTTTGAAGGCAAAGCCAGCGTATACTTAATGCAGCGCGTGACGTATTTATGCGTAAGTTATAATGCATAATATTATGTATACGATATGGGTGTTAATTTCTAAAGACTTGAGATGTAGTTAGGATAACGTTATAAAACCGAAATTGCAGACAGAGATGAGAAAACGCATTGCATTGTATTATAAGTCTATAGTTTTCGATTTATTAAGTATACATACCTATATACGTTTTATAACGATTTATGTGCGGCGGTTGAAACTGAAGTTGACTTTTATTCTGTAGGTATTAAAAAAGTTGTTTTCCTTTATTGCATAAGACCGGGTTACAGAATTTATTGGTTGTTAGCAACAAAAAAAAAATAAAAAAAGAAAGACTATAAGTATAAACGTTCATAGAATTTAAGCGCAATTGTTTGTCATGTTGAAGTTAAACATTTACAAATAAATGATACCTATTTTTTTTTTCACAATGTGTAATTTAAAGTATTCAATTTCTAATCACTTTTAAATTACATGTCATACAAGTTTAATATGATTATTTATATGAAAGTAATTGGATCAGATTGATAGAAATGACAAAATCACTGCTGTGTTTCGTTTAAATATTTTGCTTTGCCAACTTCTTCTGTTCAGATGATCTTATAGAATTACTACACCAATATTTATGGAAATGAATTTATGCGTAAAATGATAGGTATTGAAAACGCGTCGTTTTCGACGAAAACCAATCGCTTCGATAGAAAATAAAATTGAAATAAGGGGCACGCTGCAATCGTCTATAGAGGGTAATAACGCAATATCAACGGAGTAGAGTAGAAAATCCGAAAAAATCGCCAATAAATATAAAACCTAAGAAACCTTTTGGGGGGAAAAATGAAAATAAAACATACGAGGGAAACGGGAATGGCGTCCGGGACAACTCTCCGTGGCCGATTCACTGTGAGACATTTTTGCCGTCGAGATCTTTTTTTCTGTTTCATTAACGTTTTTAAATATTACCTACACAATACTCATATATTGCCCGTACTACGCAATTATATTTTATTTTAGATTCTGAACGATGTGAAGAAGCTAGTGTTTTTACAATGATGACAGTGATGTTTAGTTTTTTTTTTTTTAATTTTTTTTCTGTAAACACTTTTTCGTATGGATCTATACTTGTTCAAAATTCTCGACCAGTAACTTTTTGAAACCCGATTTTCGAGTTAGTTCATTCTAGCAATTATTTTTCGTTGAAATTAATTAATGCCTTGAAATTTGGAGTTTAATTGAGGATTATTTTTCAAAAAAAAAAAAAAAAACATACATTAAAACAAAAAAAAATTGCTGCCGAGATATTTAGGGTGGTGTGGTACTTTTGGGGTATATTGTACACTATACGTATAATTCTAGAGACTCATCGAATTCGATGCACAATAAGACGTGCCTACCAAAGAGTACCTATCCCATTTATGTATGATGAATTAATCGTACACGAGTGTGTGTGTGTGACGTATGACTTGTAGGCATATATAATATTTATGACGACGTACGAAAAAATTCTACAACATTGGAGAAAGCACGCGCGCAAAGTCATCGCGTTACATGTGATCGACGACTGAATATTGATTTTGCGTTCCAATAAAACGAGTTTCGATGCGTACACGATATTATTATACTGCCTATTATAATAATAGCACAGCGAACCGCATCGCTCACGACAGGTCACCGTTGTTATTATTTGCATCGTAAGATTTATTATAACGATAAATGAAAAATAAATCATTGCGTATGAATTATACAAAAGCCGTTCGATCGCGTTCTAGTGTATCTAATCATAATAATATTACGCTTTAGTCTAGGAAAAAGGATTTTTTTTTTTTTCCCGTCATGCGTGTACAACGTGAGTTTGAATTAAAACATTATAGGGCTGCGGGGAATAACTTTTCAATGACGTCTAACTAAATCAAAAAAGAGGAGCTTGTGGTTTTCTCCCTTATTTTATATATATTTTAAATTATTATATAGTAATCAAACGATTTTTTTCATTGTTATACTAGAAGATACTTAAAAAAAAAAAAATCAATTTTCATCACTAATTTTTCTCGATTTACATTATTTAATCATTTCATCACGGTTCATTATCTACAAAACGCCATTTTTAGATGCCAGTATTATTAATATTGTTTTGTGTATTGTTCATTATATGCGCATGTATACACATATACATATATATATGATTTTCCCGAGTTAAGAAAAATATCTTTCAACCGAACAATAGCTAGGTTTTTAGCTTAGTTAAATATATTTTAAGTGACATGTGTGAATCAAAAAAATATTTATTAACATTGTTTCACTAAACCTCTCCCAAAGACAACCCTAAAAGCACTCTAAAATGTCGTGAATCAACGTTAGTACATAAGTTAAATTAAATTCAAATAAAAATTATGTTATGCATCTACAATAATGTACAAATATGCAATTCTTAAAATTTGTTTTTATTAAAATATAATAATATTGAAAAAGTTAGGAAATGTAAATTTGTAGTAGTCAGACTACTAAGACAAATACATACAAACTTTACTCAAATGTATCTCAATTTTACTATAATTTTTACAGAATTACTTAGGTTTAGTGTTTTTGAAATCTTTATACGCAAAAAAAGATTTGAAAATTGTTGAAAATTAAACTAATGAGTCTATATTGTGACTTACGTTTCATATTTTTATCGGTCACGTTATAACATATATTCATAAAGATATACGTCCACGGCACACAGTCGATTAAACGAATATACAAAATTGAACTTGTGAGATTTTTCAAATCATATTTTTGGTAGAAGTTGAAATTCGTCAATAGGATTTATTTTATTTGAAAAATCCATTTCACAGAGTGATTTTTATCATAATAGTATATTATAGGTACTACCTATATTGTATTATAATGCATGAAAAGTCATTAAAATTAATCAGATAGTCGAAATAACCGTTTATAATATATAGTCAGTATTCTTACTATATATAAATTATAGAATAGAATTGTATTTAAACGTATTGTTTCTTCCATTATTGTAAGGAAATGTAGAGAAATTAAATTGCGAAAAGGAGACGGATTTCAATTAATAATAATAATATAATCGCGACAAACGTTGAAATTAACGTCTAGAGGCTTTGAGTGATTGATTCATTAATAAATAAATTAATTAATCATTTAACGCTTAATATCTGTTTATACCTTCGTAAATGTATTGTTTATTGTTTAATTTCGAGCTAAAGAGACTACAATTCGTCGTACCCGTATGAGTTTTCGGTAACGACGTACAGAGTAGACAACCATTGTAAAACAATAACGAATAACAGATTATTCAAATGGTTTCAAACGTTCACCGTCTTGGTTTATTTGATTTTATTTTTTGCGTAACCGATGACTTTATAAAATGCCCTTAAATTTTATGGCTTACCAAATCGGTTGAATAAATACAAATACTACACTGGCGCGGCGATTGAATTTATTGTGTCGCCGACGTAAATTTTATTATTTTCGTCTGCATACCCAAAGTGTACTGTTTATAACATGAATTCGGTTCAAAAGTGTATCGGTTGAACATAATAGAATTCACCATAAATAAAAAAAAAAAAAAAAGAAAGAAAGAAATAAGAAACCGGAGCGGATGTCTCTACTTTATACATTGTATAAAAACTGACTTCATACAATCGAGTCCGAAAAACGAAAATATATTATTTTATATTTCGCTTTGGTAACATCGTCTGTAACGCGCGCGCACACACTTATACATATCTTATGTGTGTCATTGAGTATTATTTTTTACAATTTTTATAAGGGGTCAGCGACCTTTTCACAGAAAATAGCGATTTTTCTTAAATGTTACAAAACCATGATTTTCAAAGAGCCAATGTGGTTTGAGCAAGCGATTTTTTAATTGTCGTATATTTCCCTTCCATCCCAAATTAAATTTATTCCAAGGCTCACCCCTGTCAACTAGTTAGTAAGTTAGGAGAAAGTAAACCGAGCTATTTCTAAATTTCTATACTCATAACAAAAAAAGGTAAAATATTTTTCAATATTGAAAATCTGTTGTCGATAATCTGTAAACATTTCAATTACTAATACTTTTGGAGTAATAACTAATCAACTAAAATTAATTTATTGAACCGGTATAATATTTTACTTCAATTTGAGTTAGTTATTTTTGTTTTTGGAAAAAATATATTGAACATTATGAAAAATTACGTGTATAAAGTGCAATCTCTTTCGAAAGTATCGAGTAGAAAATGCACTGACAGTTAATAAAATAAATATCGTTGTAATATCACTAAGTTCTTCTCTCAATCACACGGAACATATATGAAATTAATATGTATTTTATTTATCTCGATGTTGATGCGTATCTCGTAATGAGCCAACTGTTGACTCGTGGCACGACTATAATGTCGTGAAAACGATCTGGACCGACGCGGCGGCGGTCAGGTCGTATTATTATTATAATGCTATTAGATTTCGAGATGTTTATCCGTTTCGAAAACGGTAGCCCGAAAAAAGTTGTTTGAATTCCAAATCGTCGCTTTTAGTGCTTCACCCCCACATATCGTATATTTTATTTCATTATATTGTAGTATTGCGCTTTGGAGGAGTTGTGTCGTCTGCATTGGACGGGCCTCCGTATGCAAACGCGATTAAACGCGGTCGCGCGAGTATTTCAACCGGTAACCGACCACAGTACAATATATTTTTAATACGTTACAGTAGCCACTCACTCACCTGTTGTAGACCTGCAAAGAAAATGCCGCTGTGGCTCATATTGCACTGAAAGCATTGAAAAACAATACGGCAAGCGTAACGCGATTGCAGAGCACGCTGAAAATTAGAGAGAAAATTTAAATAAAATTAGAATTTCATTGGGAAATCATATTTTAGATTCTGAGTGGAGCGAACAAGTTTATGATTTCATAATTTTATTTTTATTTATTTATTTTTCCCCCTCTATACTTTTTCGTGTAGAAATACTTATCGAAAAGTATCGATCAGTAACTTTTTCAATCAAAATTCGATTCTAGATGAAACTTTAGACAGGTGATTTTTCAAAAAGGTTTAACATAGTGCAAAATGTGTTTTGATGTTATTTTATTTTGCTTCGATTGTTTATTTGGTTTGTATATAAAATTCGATAGCAATAAAATAATTTTTTTCATTAAAATTATGTATTTTCACGTTTAAATTATTTATTAAATATGGTAACTGTGGTCACAATAGTCAAGAAATGTATTTTTAATTATATTTATTTTTAACCTCGGTAATTACCTTAACGAAAACTTCGCTCAGAATCGTTTTATCGGATGAATAATTTATCGTTTCATTAAAGTTCAACACATTCACCAAGTCCCATCCGAGGAGCGAAGTGTGTTCGGCTTTTTTTTTTTTTTTTTCATGACGATTACAATTTAGGAAATAATAATTAGTGTCATTTATAAATTATTTAAAACAATTAATCAGAATTAAAAACAAATCGCAAGAAGTTTTTGATGACGAAAGTTGTAGTAGGCTCATTAAAAATAGTCAAGCTATCGCCGTTTGATTCGTTAAATGACAAAATTTTACTTGGAAATATTTTGAATGATTTTACGATGCCGCAGAGAATGCGGTCCGTACGCGAGTGTAGTTAATTAAAATATAATACGTGTTATAATGTGATACTAGGTATATTTTTGTTTGACTGCCGGCGATGTACCAGAGAACAAAAAAGCTTATTGTTTTTTTTTTTTCAGAGGAAACCAAAGCAATTGTTTTTCGTCTAAAACAGCATATACACCTGGGGAGTAAATATGCTTCACGTGCAGTAACAACGTGTATTCGAACAACAACGACATAAAATAATAGTACTAATAACCAAAATGCAAAACCTTGGTCACGTAATATAGTATGGAAAAAAAAAGCTCTAATTTCGACGTTAACTGGACACGTGTGATGTGTGTACCATATTATTATAGTCTCAGAGCGACGTAATCGGTTTCTTGGACCACACAAAAGACAGAAATAATATTATATTATTAATTAACGACGACGGCGTAACGTCGCAACACACGTGTCTACGAGCGTTCATATAATTATACAAGTATCATGTTTGTATTATTATCGTGTCCCGTGGACGAAATAATTGTCTTTGTTCCGTTTTATACGAATTATTTTCGTCTCTGTTCTCATATCCTCGCCTGAGCGGTGTGCGCTGTGTAGGCTCCCTTTCGTGTCGCTAGTTTTTGCGTTCAAATTCGACATTTGTTGGAATCACTCTCAATAATTTTTGTAAATTATAATGGAAGATATGAGCCCGCGGTTGTTCATCTTAATCTAAAATCGTTTTTAAAATAAGTCTGTTATTAATTAAGCGAAAATTTCACGAATCGTACCTGCAATTAATTATATTTTTGACAAACGTATTTAAAATATACATTTTACTAATATCTAATGTACCCCTGTAGTTTATATTATATTATTAACTGTAATTGCTAATGAATTCCCAGAACAATTAAAAATATAAATTGAAATAAAGATTTAAATTAAAATATGACTAATGGCCTATGTTGTCAGGTTAATTTAAGATCAATAAAAAAAAAAAAAAAAAGCAATTACGCTTTATTACCCGCTTTATTACTTTTATACGAGCATATGGAAAAATGAACACCATAAAGTCATATTCTTCACAAACGTATAAGGTGTGTTTCTCAAAATAATTTGTTGTACATTTTAACGAAAAATAAGTTGATCAAAAATGTTATCGTTAGGGCTTGGCATTGTACACATATATTTGCATATTTCTTCAAAATAAATTTGATTTAATAAGCTACTTTGTTCTGTGATGTCTTATCACATTTTTTTTTTTTTTTTGCTTTTCTTAGTTAATAGTAAAATATAAAACTGGCCGAGTATAAAATAATTTTATTTTTGTTACTATAATAAACTTAATGTATAATATTTTAAATAAAATTGTCTTGAATAAACCGAATCTCCGCTCAGAATCGTGTTAATGAAGAAATGGTTTATCGTTTCTTTTTTTCAAATATAATACACCCACAAGAGTATTCATCTCGAGGAGATAAAAATACCCAAGGTGCGAAATAGTTTTTTTTTTTTCTGGTGTGAGTAATTAAAATGTTAACACACATTTCTAGTGCGTGTTTTGATATTTTTTGGTTGGTGCACGTGCATGCGAATATTTTCATGATTTTAAGCGCGTAAGTGTGCAAATGGGTTGTTGGGTGTGCTTACGAGTTACGACGCGATCACGTGAAACGACATTTCTGTGAAATCGGAAAACGCCATCACACATCACACTAACTATACGCTGCGTATAAATACATTTTAATAATATTATGCTGTCGTGTAAATACGCTCGCACGCGCGTATTGTAAATGCATATTATTATCAACATTTTTATTCGCATCACGCGTTATGTTATTATCCAGTATCCCATATTTGACGGCGGCCGCGCACGCAACGATATCATTATAATATATTATAATGTTATCCGTCTACACACAGAGCCTCGTTTGACACGTTATTGTAGCTACTACAACTACAGTCGTAGAGGTACATATTGTCACTATCTCCTCCATCAGCGTTCTACGTATCAACACGTTCTTGAAGAGGAGTCGGGGGGAGGGGGGTTGCGTATTTGACATTTCTTTCTTTTCAGAGGGGGAGGAGGCGAATGTCGTTATCTACCTGTCTGCAGAAAAATTCCATAGCTGAGAACAGCTATTATTATTTGCTCTCATGTCTTAAATTGAAATTTTGCTGAACATATTCTTTTGCCTATTCAAGAATTTTTTGTAAATTGGAAAATATTTTTGAATTTTTCTTTTGTATTCTGTTTTCTCAGTGATTTGTGTCTGTTTTCGTGTATAATATAAAATCGTCGCATGAATATATTAAACAAGTAAGTTTTCACTTAGACTCAAACATGGGCGCCCGCAGGGGGGTGCCGGGGGGGCCATGGCCCCTCCCGCTATTTTAAGTTATTAATTTTTTATCACTTCTAAAGAAATAAAAATAGTATATGCTGTATTATTAGAGAATATACTAATAT
>JAIPRM010002177.1:16135-32050 GCA_025469315.1 Stegophylla sp. TES_Ste_2020 | reverse complement strand
ACTTCGAAATTACAAACTTATTTTTATACATATTTGGAAATGTTTGGAATCACTTATACATTTATTACCTGCCCATTAGGAGGCAACTAGTGCTAGACTCTTCTCGATTGCGATAAAATTTAGGGTATGTTGGGAGGCAACTCGTATATGGTCTGGAGGCAATTCGTATAAAAATTTTTGACCTATTTGACTTCGGGAGGCAACTAGTATGCGCCCATTTGAGAGTTCCTACTCTCAAATGGGCGCATATATATATATTTTGTGAAAAGATCTGTGATCTGTGTCAGTTTTGTGTTACAACATAGGTACATAATAATTTATAGTATAGAAAAAATTCCTCAAAAGTTTTATACCTAGCCTTCTTTTCAAGATTTATTCCTTAGAAATTATATGTTTAATATAATATAAAATGTGATAAATAGGTTCTGTTATTTTCTTTTGACAATAGATCTTTATACAATTATAATTAAATAATTAAAAAATCTACAGTAAATTAATATTAGGGGTATCGGTCGAGTTTTGTTCTGCATTATTTTTTTTCACACTGTGATTAGGTGGTAATTATTACTTTTAAGTTTAAAGTTGAAATAGAATAGAAACTTGCGTAGTGGTCAATAAACCGAGACCCATTCTTCACATTAAATCTCTACCTCTAATCTTTCAGTTGATCAACTGAGATTCTTAAATGTATCATTTGACTATGTATTTGTTTTTAAACTATTTTTATATAATCTGAAATTGTAGGTATCAATGTTAATTATAGCTATCGATTAATATTTTTATTCGGTCAATATTTTCTAATGTATACTTCATGGCTTATGCGATTTGTAATTATTATTATTATTATTATTATTATTATTATTATTATTATTATTTTATATATGCATATATATGAATGTTTGTAAATATGTACGGATATTATGGTTTTCTATGAAATTTAAAACATCTCCCTCTCTCCAGGAAGTATTTTTTAACAAGTGATTGATGCCGGAATCATGATCGATATCGACGTTGTTGTTTTCGTTTAATTATTATTTCACGACGAGAGTAAATCATTTAAGATCACGTTTAATATACATATACGTTATCTATTATTATAAACATTCATTGTACTTAGTTTTTTACGAAGGACGCGCCATCGAATCATTGTTTGTTTAGAATTTTCGTACTGTCATTATTTTTCAATATATTGTTTTTTACACGGTCAACAAAAAACTGTTTTGTTTAAGTTCTTTTTTTTTGTATTGTATATCGCAAAAAAAGATGATAGAAACGTATCACTAGGATCAACGTAACTTTGAATAACGAATTTTTTCACGCCGCGTTTGAAATATTAATAATAATAATAATAATTTACCAATTTTAAATTGTTAGTAAATATTACGAAATTTGTTTGTATACGAGCAATGCGTTTAGGATAGATGTATATAATATACACGTTGCTGGTGATAATTCCACATTTAAGAGACTTGTCGGCGGTAACAATATAATAATAATAATGTAACGTCAGTGAATGTAAAACAACTAAAATGTATTTACGAGATAAAGCCATGACACATAAACGCAATCAAACATTGCGGAGACACCATCATAAGCTAAATTCTCTGGCCATGTAGACAACCCCTCTTTTTCGATTACACTCTGCGTCCCCCCACAAACGGTCCGGATTATCGCACGGATATTTTGAGTTCCAAATTTAAAACTCAATTGTTAACCGATTATGATCGCGTAACAATGTAGAAACGTCATCGCCGGAGATTGATTAACGTCTAAAAACTTCCGATTCGTTATTAATTACTCACTTAAGTCAGTGTATACTGTATTTATATTATTTCCGTTAAAAATTATTATAATAACATTTATCCGTCGGTTTCAGTACGAACAAAAATGGGCGTTTACACCCTGACAAGTTCAGCCCTCCAAGGACCGTCTGTTCCAATAAACGAAGGCGTCAAACTACACAGATTGTTCGAACGTAATGAAAACGCTTACCCAGAACATTTGGCTATCATACATGGAGGTACGTACCATAAAAACGTGGGCCACAGCTTAAATTTTGTTCAAAACACATATTTTAAAACACAAATTAATATTTTAGCCAACCCAAATTTTTTATTCTAATTCTACCAATGATTCTGAGCGAAATAAATATGATTCAACTAAAAGTTTTTTTCAACAATTTTATAGGGCAGACATTTTTTCTACTTGGTATTTTAAACAAATAAATTTTCAAAATTCTCAATATTTTCTCTAAACATCCAGAAGAATAATTGAAAATTTAAGTAAAATAGTAAAAACTACATTTTCATGAAGTTATTTCGTCGTAACTTCAAAATGGTATATAAAACCTAACTAATTATTATCTTGGCGTAACTCAAATTCGATATCATTTTCAAAATAAAAAAAGGAACTTTAAAAATTCACCGCACATTCGTCTATCGAAGCCGCTTATTTCATATCAAAGCACGGTTTATTGGATTGTTTATAAATTCTTACGAGACCGATTATTATCATTGAAACCTTTTTTAAATTTAGATACTCTCAATCGGGTAAAAGTTTTTCGGCACAATAGGTGTTCACCACATTCGTACCGCGACTACGAGTACGAAAAAAACGTTGTTCCCCACCGTTGACAAAAATCCCCAATTTACTATACACCACTGGAATTATTAATAAACTCATTATTATACAATCAATATATGAGTGTAAATCTTTCGTTATTATTTTTAATTTACGCGATATTTTCCCACGTCTTCTGACCATACGTCTAAACCACGCTCAGTGGCTCAACCAAGGGGGGGGGGTGTTTTGGGTGTCTGGACACCCCCCTTAAACCATATATGAATGGAAATTTTATTCAATGAGCATTGAAAAAAAAAAAAATGTTTTGAACTATATAATAATTATAACCTCTACTAATTGAGAAATAAACTTGTGAACATGCTTTAAAAATTCATACTGTTGCAGAATATGCGACGCTAAATTGTATTTATCAACAAACAACGTTATAAAAATGTTAACTTGTATAGAAAAGGCCAGTAAATTTTGCTACATGAAATTTCTTATTAATGAATTCTTGTAAAAATGACCATTGATGACGTTGATAATAATTTTATCACAGATTAAATGAAATTATTTTTTAAATAAATAATTAGTTTTATTTAATCTGTGATTTTATATTTAAATAATTACAGTAGAAATTTATTGGTGGACACCCCCCCCCCATTGAAAAAATCCTAATTGCGCGCCACTGACCACCGCATCGTGTCGCTTTCAGATCTCGGACAGCATTCCGTGCGGCTCAGTTTCGCCGAACTGAATTCCATAGCCAATCAACTGGCTCGCGGGATCGTCGCTGTCGCCGGTTGCGAAAACGGCGACGGCGACTTCGCGGTGGCCGTTCAACTTCCTCCGGGCGACGGACTGATCGCCACTCTGCTGGCCGTCTGGAAAGCCGGCGCGGCGTACCTGCCGGTGGACGTGGCCGCGCCGCATCACCGGATCCAACACGTGCTCGACGAGGCCAGGCCGTGTTTGGTGATCACCAGCACGCCCGACGGTGAGTAAAAAACATTTCGATTGAATTTCGCACGACGAATTACTACTGCGCACGCACTACTACCTGCAGCGGATGACTTTGTGCGCCAAAAAAAAATGCATCAAATGTTCTTCGAGTGTGTTAAATAAAAAAAACAGCAAAACATGCTGTATAATAATTTTTTACTGTAAAACATGCACAAAAACATGCACTCGAACGTTTCTCAGCTAGGTCAGGTTTTTAAATCTAACGTAGGTCATGTAAAATGGTTTCATCAATTTTTTTTTTTTTAACCTTAAATTTTGTCTAGCAATTTAATTCCTACGGAAAAAACTAAATAATTTAATATTTCCGAAAGTCAAAATTTTGCTAAATTGCTAAGTGCAACGAAGTAGAACTTTCCAAAGAAAATCATTATTAAAAATATTAGGTACGATTTAAAATATCAAGTTATATAATATTGAAAATTCATCTAAAAATAAACTAATAGATTTCTATTAGGTATGAAGAAAAGGTTTACAAATGCATCGTTTAAATCGATTACATCACTCGAAAAAATATCTTATATTGTACAAATAATTATTATTATACGTACCAGACATATAATTGTGTAGGTATTTATAAGTATTAATTATACAATATTAGATATTTTTTCGAGTGTTGTATTCTATTTAAACGTTTTGTGAATAATATGGCTGTTTTGGAGTAAAATAATTTGAAACATATTGAAGCATATCTTTGTGTGACTAAGATAAAATATTTTAGCACTTAAATTTTCCTCTGAAACGTCAAAATGTAGTTCGAATACATACCATTTTCATATACAGTTTTTTAATGACTTTGGGGGTATAAGCCCCCTTAGATAAATAGCTATATTTATCAAAATTAAGTCCCTCTCTTGGGCCCCCAATATACAAGATCCGGCACTGTGAGTGTGTGTGTGTGTTTTATACTCACCTCGTGTTAATACAATTTCCAAATTATGGTAACTCGTATACAAAAACACAAACCAAGAACTAGACTATACATTTTAACAAGACTTTTGTTTATATTTTCAATCAATAAAATGTATAACTACATGCGTTTAAAACTAACAAACGTACAAATTATGCAAAATTACTGTTTTTTGGTTGTGAGCGTAATAATACAAATTTTTATCAACCCAAAATTTTAATATACACTTTCTTCCAAAATATGCAAAAACTTGAAATTCTAAGTCTTGCATATAAGGTTCGTTTTATCGCAATGATTTTTTTTCGTCTAATTCAGCCTATATTCGCCGTATAATATAATAATAAGGTTCTGATTTAAATGACGGGGGCGTTCCGTGGTTTGTTTGAGATCCAAGGCTCCCGAGACTTTTATTACTATTTATTTGATTTATTTGTTTATTTATTATGGACGTATTATTTATTTGTTTATTGCGAACGTATTGTTCAAACGCAACGCAATTATAAATACAACTCGTGACGTATTAATACAATTAAAATAATGATTAAAAAATATTAAAAATAATAATGACAAAACATTATGCAAAATAATTTTGATAGCATTAAACATAATCTTATGATATGTAACTTTACGAGAAAACAAAACATTATTTATGAGTTATGATATTATTTCCCATTTCTTAGTAAAGTATTAATTAAAGAAGAAGACACAATGGTGAAGATAGAATAAACAATTTTTTTAATTTTTTTTTTTTTTTTGGGGCAAAATATGAATTTGTTCGATTTAGTCCCCTCTAATTGTATTAACCTCAGGCAATTTACAAGATATTGGCGGGGAAGGGTTGAGTAGATTTAGAGAGCTCTGTTTCCGCCTATGAGAATATTACTTATTCTATTTTAGAGTGAAAGAATAATACATATGTGTATAAAGTAAATTATATTATAATAAAATTGAAACAAATACAACGAAGGAACTTTATTTTGGATAGCTTCAACCATTCTATTCAATAACCATATTATAACTCAGTTATATGCTGAACACGGTTTAGGAAGCCTTTGAAATTAGAAATTGCGTAGATTCCTCCCGAGCATTAACGTTTAAGATAACCGTTGGACACGCCCAATGTGTATGTGTATGTATATATGATAAATACCTAACAGTAATTAAATTATTCCA
This sequence comes from Stegophylla sp. TES_Ste_2020, assembly GCA_025469315.1. NCBI lineage: Eukaryota > Metazoa > Arthropoda > Insecta > Hemiptera > Aphididae > Stegophylla > Stegophylla sp. TES_Ste_2020. The sequence continues at coordinate 26,385 of JAIPRM010002177.1, read as the reverse complement.
TTTGCGTCCGTCACAGTTTTATTTCCGTAGTTGCAAATACTACTACATATTACGCTAATTTGTATAGAACATTATTCAATTAGCTTGGACAGCTAAAATCAACAATACGTTTGGGTATAATATATACATATATAAACATAATAATAATAATTTATCAATGAAAATAAGATTCCAGTTGAAAAATAATAATAAAATGACAGTGTAATGTTGTAAATATAGTTAAGGTGATAATAAAATATAATAAAACTTAAATATTCATATGATATAAATATAAAAAGTTAATTATAATAATAAAGAAAATACATAGTAGACCTACATTATATATTTAAAACTTCAGAAGATAAAATAATATTAATGACACTTAGATATATATTAGTATAAAACAGATCAATGATTTGCTTACTATTCAGTAAGTTACTATATTATGTTAGCACATTAGCAGGAGAATACATCATGTAATTAGTTGAAATTACAGCAGTGTAAAAAAGTGAAGTGAAAATGGACACGGATTATTCTGTCATTAAATGATTAAACATACAAAATTTAAACTAAAAATTTTTGCTTTAAATATTTAACTGAAGTGTCGCTTAGAATCATTTTTTTGAAGAAATAGTTCATTGTTTCTTTAAAATTTAATATACCTACTATTTTAAGTTAACATTTTTTTTTTTTTTTTTTTTTATACTTTTCTAAGAAATCCGACGACAATCATTTATGGGAAGTGGTTTAACTGGAAAGTTTTTATTGGAAATTCTAAGACAAGAACATGTGAATTGATTCCAATAAAATACGATTCCGACAAAATACGTTTCCAATAAAATACGTTTACAACATAATAACTTTCAAACTTACCGAAAAAATATTTTCCAACAAAATATAACTCTTTGATTTTTTTATAGGTTTTGTTTTTTTTGGAAAAATATTGAGTATTCTGAAAAATGACCTGTTCAAAATACCACCTGAATGCGATTTATAATCTAAAAAGTTACTTCACGGACCTTTTTTACAGTTTCTATACGAAAATGTTTAAGTGTAAAAATAAATAAAAATGTACATCATTGTGATACTATTAGTTTCTTCGATCTACTCATAATCTAAAATTCTAAAATGTCATCAGATTTTTTTTTTTTTTTTTAATTGATAACGAGGACGGTGAAGATTTTCGAAAATCTTAAAGGGGCAAGGGAATAATACAAGGTTAGGAAACACTGCTTTAGATAAAGTTCATATTGTATTAAATATTTCAATTTAAACGTTAAACATATTTACCTTGAGACGTTTTTAGCTCATTACGAGCCAATTTAATTTAATTTAATTTAATTTAATTTAGTGCTTACAATGGAGAAGTATTGAAAAGTATTGTAAATTATTTCAGTACCTATCCGAAAATATAAAACGATAATACTTGAACTTATTGAGGATAAAACGAACAACACGTAAAACAAACAAACAACACTGTCAAATAGCGACAATATATAAATATATCATGTACAATATTAAAGACGTGATAATCGTAATTGTCAAGGTCATGGTACATAAAGTAAAAAAGTACTAATAATAATTAGTATTAGTGGTGGACTGCGTAGTCTACGTCATGAAATTATTAAAAATCACATTAATATTAATATCCATCATTAAAATACATGTACATACACACACACATATATAAAGTGTACTCTCGATTATCTGTGGTATTCCTTGTTAGATGGCTTGGCACCTACGAATAAGCGAAAATTCAAATTGAAACGATAATGTTATAAATTATAATCATATAATTAAAACATTAAAAATCATATAATGTTAAATAGTAATAAAGAAAATTAAATCAGAACACGTTTTAGTTTATTTAAACATTCAAGTAGTATGACGTAAAATGTTGTATACATTAATTTTTTGACAGAAAAACCGGTGACAAATTGTTGTTCTTTTGTTAATCAAAAAAAAATGTTTGTTAATCGGTTATCGCATCCCAATAAGACTGATACGTAGAAGTTTCTTTTGTACAAACATTTGTACGTGGGCTCCTGGAAGACCACGGATAATCGATTATATTATAACTATAAAAGTTATAATTTTTATAAAACTCCTTTCAGCTGTTGGCTTTAAAACTGGAGTGTTAACTTTCGGCAAAATTCACTAGTATTCTTCTCCGCTATACTGTTTTTAGGATTTATAAGTTCAAGGCAAAAGAACATTTTATAAATTTAAACAAAACACAACCAAATTTTACGTGCTCAGTTTGCTTTAGTGCATTATTAAATTCCATTTATTATGATTCTGATCCAAACATTTTATTTTCCCAACTGCATTGTTCAATCCACCTCATGATAAATTGACTAGCTGTATAATTTCTTGGGATTTAAAAAATATTTAATACTAAAATCTAGAACCATTTTAGATCTTTGATGCTGGCCAGATTCAATGTGTTTTGTTTTTAATATTGTTTTATTAATTTACACGAGGAAAACTTATCAATGAAAAAAATAAAAAAATACACGTGACGTAAGAACATAAGTTTTCAAACATGTTTTTTATTAAGTGACTAATGCCAAGGATACTTTTTGTCATGGCAGAAGCCCTGTCTTACAGTTAATACTTTCTTAAGCCAATATTTATGTAATTTAAATTGTGATCATGAAATATTTCATTTGAAAAAAAAAACTTTGTACGAAACTATTGAAACTTGAATGTTAATACACACTTAACCCAAAACCTTATTATTCTAAAATTAGCAACTCTCCAGAAATGTGCGCTCAGTTGTTAATTACATAGATACCTAAAATACTTTGAATTTTTCAATCCATTATTCGAACATGTTTAACTTTTAAGTTTTAACGTTTATTTATGCAGATTGTATTTAACTTTAAACTTGAAAATCGCGCACTGAAACGTAAATGCATTTGCATGCTCGTAGATAATGTGCCATTTCCTTAACTGTTTGTATGAAACTACCTTTACAATAATTATGTTCTTTGTTTTGTGCAGCTGAAGTGTATGGTGACAGGTTGAACATCGTGTACAGCCTTAATAAATTGAAGAGCAAATCGTGCGAGTTTCCTGCATCCAACCTAGAGGTCCGTGAAACGCTCGCAGGTTCCGGTGATGGTAGCAGAACAGCTATAATAATGTACACAAGTGGCAGCACGGGAACGCCTAAAGGTAATAAAACCTCCAATAGGTTAAGAGTCACCTTCCAAACCCATTTTGACGTTTCAAGGACATCAACTTCAAATTAATAAGATATCATACAAGTATATGTTTTTTCACATCCAAGTATGAAAAGCTTTTTAGACTCTTGGCTTTTCGATTGAGATTAAATTAACGGTTTACTCATAAAGCACTATTACATAGTACTTGTGCTGATGTACATTTAAACAAAAAAAAATTAACCTATAATCAAAAATAGGTACTCATACCCGAGTACAATTCTATAAAATTTACAATTTTGTGTTATAAATAATTTAACGTAGACATCGTTTATGTTCAGTTTACATTATTTCTCGTGAATTGCGTTTTATTGATGAAAAATACTTACACGTTTTCAGTGAGAATTGGTTACAAATACTATATACGTGTTTATTCACTTTGAATGGATTGTCAAAATTACGAAGAAAAAAATTGGATATTATACTTAATTAAACGGTTAAATACGAACATATTTTAATTATTATCGATTAAAACACTAGTATGCATTAGTAGGTTTTACAAAGATTAAAGTCATCAAATCTACTAATGAACATATTTATTTTTATTCATGAATTATCGATTTATCAAATAATATTCATCAATATAATCAGAGTATTATAAAATGTTGTTAATTCTGTTTATCAAGATGGAGCTATAATATTATTTTAGTAATCCGATTCATCAGACGGCGCCTTGAATAGGCAAAATAAGTGCTTACTAACCATTCAACGAGTGATAATATACATTAATAATAATAATTGTAATTGGAAATTATATTAAGTAGGTATAAAAAATTTACTGCAATAACAGCCAACACCAAAACACTTACTATGGCTATTAAAATTATTATTTTCGTTATAATTTAGGCTTCGTACACTTCAAGGACAAATTATGTTGCATATTGTACTTAAAATGCTATTTTTAGTTTTTTAATAAATTTTATAATTTTTCTTTTTTACAATATTTAATACACGTACTAGCAAACAACAAAATAAAATAACTTAAATATTATGAATTGTAATAATATTTTAAGAATACATCAAACAAGTTACCTATGACTGTACAAAATTCATTTTTGATTGCGATTTAATTAACATTTTTTATTACATGTACGTTCAATAAGTTATTGAAACGTGGATTATTTTTAGAAGACGCATATGAAATCATGCAGTAACTAATGCGATTTTGTGTAATTACTTCTACGTGCAGTTTTATTTGTAAACATATATTATTGACGCAGTATTTATTTATTTTGAAAATTTCTGTATGTAAAAAATAAAAACGATCGATCAAAAGTCATACGAATATGTACTCCCACAATAGAATAAATTAATATTCAAATGTATTGGCAAGCTACAACCCGATTGATAAGTAGTTTATGTTTAGTAGTATATGGTTTTAAAAAAAACCGGACATACTTCGCACCATGGGTATTCTTCACTCCTCGGTCGGGGGGATTTTGTGGATATGTTAAAGTTTAAAGAAACAATAAATCATTTCTTCTGTAAAACGATTCTGAGCGGAGCTTCATTTTAAGACGGTTTTACTTGAAAATTTTGAAGTTTATTATACTATAAATCACTGTAAATCACAGTAAATTCGTATTAGCACTTTAAACTTGTAAACATGTATTTCGTTGATTGAATTCTCGTTCTAGTGTTACTGTGACTCGGTGTAAAAATAATTACGAGTGAATTTAATATGATTTTGGTCGAGGTAATAATCGTTTTCATCGCACTGACATATTATAGGGGTCAATAAATTGATTTAACCGAATTTCGATTGTAATCAAATCACTTTGGCGGTATATTGTATGAAACAAAATCACTAACGCAACGTTTAACCATTGCCCCGTAGGCGTGAGACTTCCACATTACGCAATCTATAACCGATTGAACTGGCAATGGAACCGGTTCCCTTACAGTGACACGGAACGCACGTGCGTTTTCAAGACTTCATTGACATTCGTGGACTCTGTGGCCGAAATATGGGCACCATTGTTGCACGACTCACCCAGGTGTCTGATGGTGATACCGAAGGCCGTCACGAAAAATCCAGAACGATTGATAAATATACTTCAAGAACACAAGGTAAAACACAGCGTATTCACCATAATATTTAAAAAAAAAATAAGCATGTAGATTATATAGAAGCACCGTAGGCGTAATGAAATTTGGAATTAACGATTTGTAATACTTATTGCTAGTTTAGTTGCCGGTTACGCGAAAAATGTTATGATTTTTTTCGCCAACACACGGGCGTAGGTACACGTGCGTAGGTAAGGTTGACCGATAATTCCACAGATTTCCATCGAATTCCACTCTTCCACTAATAATTTGGCGCGATGTTGTCTTTCGAATTTCATTTTAATACATGTTTTTATTATACTTATAGCTATTGACATTTTTTTAATTTTAACTTCATAAAAAAGTTTTGATCGTTAAAGTTGGGTTTTCATCGCACGTTCTAAAAATCTTCAAATTTTACTTAAATGATGTGCAAATAACTTAAGTATTGTTTTAATTATCTTAATTTTTTTTTAATCTTTTGTTTTTTGTAGACTTTGAAATGTTTTTTCAAAATATATATTTTCAAACTGTAAACTATATTATGTTATGTGTTTAGATCGAACGTTTAGTTTTGGTTCCATCACTGTTACGCGCCATATTATTATACTTGGGAATATCCAACAACAATGATCAACATTCTCTGATGGGAAATCAAGTGAGTTTAATATTGGATTTTCAGTGTTATTTTTCTTCGTAGAACGATAAATATTATATCGTATAATCATAATCTGTAGGCTGAATAATATTCAAACTTATTCGGTTTTACTATAGGTATGATCGAATTTACCGTCCATTGTGAAAAAAAATGTATTATTAATAATATCAAATTATAACAGTCATTAAAAAAACCTTCTCGTTTAAGAACGATGAACAAGGAATCCTGTCGAACTTGAAATTATGGGTTTGTAGTGGAGAACCCTTGCCTGTATCGTTGGCCAAGCAGTTTCTGGATACATTTTCTAATCACACGTTGTGCAACTTTTACGGGAGCACAGAAATTATGGCGGACGTGTCTTACTATGCCATCAAGTCGTTTAACGATTTGTGTTTTGGCGATAAAATACCCATAGGTACGTTCTACTTTTTTTGTCTTAGTTACACAGGACTCTCGGGCCTAATATCATCTCCACTTCTCCCTTTTTTGCAACTACATCCGCGATCCACGTCCCAAACTCCCGGTGACGTCAAATCTTTCTGCAGTACTCCGTCTGTCAACCTTTATCTTGACCGTCTTCTTAGTCTATCAGTATTCAGTTACAGTGTTCTTATCTGCCCAATTAATCCTTCTTCAGATTTCCATACGCGTCCAGCCTAGTATAACGTTCCAACTACACATTAACTGATTAACTTCACCGTTTACCGTGTAAATTTTCCCAATTATTCATTGTCTCTAATTTCATATTCTCCTTTGTTATTTTTCTTCGAAAGTTGACACGCGTCACTTTTAAATAACTGAAACCTTCGATTGACCCGTCGAAAAAAAATCTTTTTCCAATTCAAATGTAACGTCTAAAGTATTACAGGTGTTCCTGTGGACAACACGGCTCTGTATTTGTTGAACGATAAGGGTCAGATAGTGGAACCTGGTTGTCTGGGCGAATTATACGTGGCCGGAGCGAATTTGGCCGACGGTTACGTGAGCAATCGAGATCCGCATCGGTTCGTCAAAAACATTCTACCCCACAGCAAAGGTATACTAATTTAAATGTACAGTGTCCCGTTGTATCTGTTCTGGTCAAAAACTTTTTTTTTATTCGGCCAGTTTCAAACTTCACAATTAACTGAGAAAATTATTTTTTAATGAGAAAAAAATGTTTTTTCAACATTTTCTTGCGCCTAATTATTTTTCCAAAATATGCAAAAACATGCAAAATAAAAACACTACCATTTATCCCATCATGAGGTGAGATTCGTGGACATTATCGACAAATTCAATAATCAGAAGTCGCAAAAAAAACATGCTGTAGCATACAAATCCTAGCCCTGCATACCTTATATTTTATAACTTGAACTATGTGATATATCACCTTATATGCGTCGATAATTTAATCTTATCACTTTTATTGTATTTTTTATTTCATTCCGTTTCTTGTCACTGCATTCGGTATTGTCCCTACTCAGTTGCGATCGATCGGTTACGTGTACGGTCATGTGTTGTAAATGTTGATATTATATAGATAATAAAATAATAATTTTTTTTTAATATCTGTAAAATGTATAACTATATAGATGCTTCATATATATTAATATATATAATATATATATAAACATATTTTTTTTTTTTTTATATCATAAAAACTAAATAATTTTTTTTTTAACTTCTGGTTCATCAAATAATTTTAAAGCAAAAAATAATTGAAACCATTGAATACAGAAATAATAATTAGCAAAAATCATCGTCATAAAAAATTTAATTAGAAAACAATTATTATTAACAATGTACACTAAGTATACATAAATGTTACATATATTTCATTAGCAGTTAATAAAATACAGTTAAAACTATATCAGAATCACTTTAAAGTGACACAGGGGCACACAAGTATTGATATTTTGATGATATAAAAACCGGCGTTTGCATTGTTGTAGGTCTGGGCATGGAAAAAATGTACCAGACCGGAGACTATGGGAAAATAGTCGACGGCGTGCTTTTGTACGAGGGCCGGACCGATTCGCAAATCAAAATCAGAGGACACAGAGTCGATTTGACTGAAGTCGAAGCGGCCGTTCACAAGTTACCGGACTCGGGAATCGAAAAACTGACCGTGTTGTGCTACAAACCCGGCGAAACCGAACAGGTATTTTATTGTGATATTGCGTAATATATACGGCGGTCATTAGCGGTGGTCCAAAATAGGTATGCGTTAAGCATAAAATATCGAGATATCAGACCGCCTCTGTTGCACCCATACACCACGATACACATGTTGTTTCAGCATTTCAAACAAATTTTAATTAGTTACATTTATTCGTTTTTAAAATATTTGATGTATACACATTAGCTTTAGACGTTGTTTTCAATTTCCAAAATAGTTAAGTCTTTTTTTTTTTTTTTAATAAAAAAATTTTTCCACCTACATATTATACAAGTTTTACATTTTTTAAAAATGTTTATAAGCCCCGGTGTTATCAATGAAAAAAGTCTTTGTTACGCCGATCAATAATACTATGTAAAAAAAAAAAAAACCATTGTTATTATGTATAGGCTTTGTTGGCGTTTGTTGTGTTCAGCGACAATACTAAAATGTCGCCAATAGCTGTCGAAGACCAACTGAAAAACGTATTACCGGAATACGCTCTGCCACAGGTATATAATAATTAACATAATGTTCATTATTATAGCACAACATTATTTTCGTCGTTTTAGTGACGGCAAATGTGAACGGTGCACTAACATTCGCGATACGATTTCAGGTGATTTCGCTCGAATCGATGCCGTACCTCGTAAATGGAAAAGTCGATAGACAGGCGTTACTGCGCCAATACTCTGAAATGTCAGGTAAAATACATTGCTCTAACCTACCTGTACGCGTTTAAAACACTTCAATCATTATTATCAAGGGGGTAATTTAGAAGGGAGGCGTACCAAGTGGTGTCATCATGATTTTACGCCCAGAACAAGTATAAAATATTTAAACCCCCCCCCATCTATATGGTCTGTGTTGATGACTTTCTTTATTTTCTTATACCTATAATTTAAAATGATTTATAACAACAACAAAAAAGTCACAAAATTTGTTTGGAGTATTTAATATTGAAAATTAAGCATTTTATTTATTACTGTAGCGTAGAAAAATAACCCTCAGGTTTAAGCTAAAATTTTAATCGAGATGACCTCTCTCCCCCATAAATATTCTGGACCCACCTTTAGAAGTAATGAGGAAATGTTAATATTGACCCGCTTAAACGCTCCAAACTTGAAAAAAATCAAAATTTCGCCTTTAATTTATAATTTATTGACGGAGTTACGTGCGAATGTGTATATTGTAGAGTCGAGCATTTCCAAGGAACCGAAAATAGATTTGTCAGGCGTGAGCGCCGCCCAGCTGAAAACCGCCAAATGCCTATTCGAAACCGTTTCCGACGTGCTGGGAAATTCACTGCGGTCACACATTACACCGAGCTCAAACTTTTTCGCTCTCGGCGGTAACTCGCTGAATGCCATTCTCACCATAAGCAAACTGGCCGACCAAGGATACTCGATAGGTACAGTATTATTTAGTTAGTAAATATATGTATATATATATATATTTATTTATAGCATCATCCTATCTTTCTTAAATTAGTACTTGAATAGGACGTGTTTAATATATAAGATATACAATCTTCTAACAATACTCACATTTTGTGAAAACTAAAAAAAAATATTAAAAATCATTAGGTGAATGAAAATAAAATATTTAAATATTTAAATTCTCAAAAAATAAACTTTATAAATGTCTATCTTAATATTTTTCGAAAACAATAAAATCAAAATATTTATTTATTGAACTAGTATAAATAACTATATTTATTTATTTATTTATTTATTTGATAATTATACGCCCCGAAGAGCATTAAACAAAATTACAATAGAGTAGATAAATTACAATAAAGTAGATAAAACAGATAATGAAGATAGGTAGGTAAGCTTAAAAAGGTAAAGTGGCCGGACTAAAGTTGGTTTAATAGGTGTAACATTCTGTGGAGAGGTTGGTTATAACCATACGAAGTGAGATGGGTAAGGATAGAGAAAAGGGAATGGTGTCTCGTAGAGTGGGAGGGAACACGAAATGAAACAGTGCCTAGTAAGTCGGGAGAATCGATGGTACCGTTTAGTAGCGATGAGATAAACCGTAGGTCAGCGATATTACGGCGTGAGGCTAGAGTTGGAATATTGAGAGTGGAGCAGATATTGGTTTAGTCGTGGGGTGTGTGTTCAATCTTTAATAAAAAGGCAATAAAAGATAGGAAGCGGTTTTGTACTCGCTCCAGGCGCAATTGATCACAGGCCAG
>JAIPRM010002177.1:0-16035 GCA_025469315.1 Stegophylla sp. TES_Ste_2020 | reverse complement strand
TAAATTAAAATCCGTTCCCTAGTTATAACCATACGAAGTGAGATGGGTAAGGATAGAGAAAAGGGAATGGTGTCTCGTAGAGTGGGAGGGAACACGAAATGAAACAGTGCCTAGTAAGTCGGGAGAATCGATGGTACTGTTTAGTAGCGATGAGATAAACCGTAGGTCAGCGATATTACGGCGTGAGGCTAGAGTTGGAATATTGAGAGTGGAGCGGATATTGGTATAGTCGTGGGGTGTGTGTTCAATCTTTAATAAAAAGGCAATAAAAGATAGGAAGCGGTTTTGTACTCGCTCCAGGCGCAATTGATCACAGGCCAGGTAAGGAAACCAAACGACCGATCTAACCGAACTATATGAAACTAATGAACTAAACTAACTAATATGAACCTAAAATTGAACTATTCAAAATATTAACTAAAAAGAAAATGTTGCCAAAAGAAATAATATACCTGTTACCAATACATACATTTATTTTTACAGCTGTCTGTGATTTTATAACCGCACCCAATTTCGGTATTGTTATTAATAAAATGAGATTCAGTGGCAAACCAAAGGCGTATGACGGCGATAAGTGGCTATCAGAAAAATATAAAATGGAAATGCTGAAACCTGAACACAAAGATGGCGTAATTAAGTATGTGTACTAAGTTAATTGTAACGTGTGGCCAGTTGCTTATACCTCTGAATTTGTGCAGAATAATTGCAGAAAGCTTCTATGAAAAGGCAGATCTGGAACACTGGATTGAACCAAGGATACCTTACAATGAATATACCAATCTCATCGAGCTACTCTGGGAGTCACTGTTGGAAAAAAATCTTAGGTAAATGAAATGCAACATTAAATCTGAAAAGTATAAAATTTTAAACATTCGTTTAGTTTTGTAGTGCATTCCAAAGACACTGACCAATTATTGGGCGCAGCATTAAATTTTGACGCTTTAGATGAGCCCGATATTGAGTACAATGGAAGATTGACAGTAATTTTTGAATTCCTTGAATCCCTTGAAGGCCCCATAAGGTACCTACTATTTATTAATTAGTTTTAGTATTTATTTATTTATTTAATTGGTTCTCTTCTATGTACAGGAGAGATCACCTGCCCAAATGTAAAGGCAGTATATTTCATAGCTTTATGATGGGCACAGATAAAACATTGGATGCAGCTACTAATGTCGAAGTCATAACATACATGGAACAAGAAGTTTTACAGCTGGGTAAAGCTAGAGGATTTGATGGTATATTCACTACAAACACAAATCCTTTAACACAAGTAAGAGAGATTCATATAATACATTTAATAAAGTAGGACAGAAATTTAAATATGTATATTTTTACAGCAACTCGGAACCAGTGTATTTGGATATGAAGTACTTCTAGATTATCAGGTTAATAACTATGTGACTCCTGATGGGAAAAAAATATTTGGAGAAGCTCCAGATAGCCAAAAAGCATTATGTTGTTGGAAACTTATAAAATAGATTTAAGAATTTAAAGGATATTTATTTATAATATTCATTAGTCTTGTAATGTATTTATTCGTTTGTAGATTTTAGGATTGTTATGTGTATAAAAATGTCATCTCATTTATAAATATTATGTAAACTCACTGTTTAATACAAACAATTGTTTTTTTTTTTTTTTTTTTAATACGATGGAAAATTTAGAGTTTTCTTTTTTTTTTATCAACAACTACCTACTAAAACAATCCAATTAATTTGACAAACCTAAAACTGTTAGGCTATAGTTAAATTTCAAATGTACTAGCAGCAGTGGCATATATAGGGGAGGGTTTTGGGGGTTCAAACCCTCCCCGAAATGTATGGTTTGTATGGAAAATGAGTGCGAAATAAAAAAAAAATAGATAGGAAAAAAAGTAGATTATAGGCGTAGATATACTTAAAAATTATTAGTTTTCGCTTAATATGATATCGTATAATATATTATGTAAATATATTATTTAAAATATTTGTGTATGTGTGTGTGTGTGTGTGTGTGTGTGTGTGTGTGTGTGTGTGTGTGTGTGTGTGTGTGTGTGTGTGTGTGTGTGTGTGTGTGTGTGTGTGTGTGTGTGTGTGTGCATGTGTGTTGTTATTAGTTGTATTTTCATAAAACTAGGCAGGCCCGACGAGAGGATGGAGCAGCCGGGGCTGTAGTCATGGAGCCCGGAGCCACGAAGAGGGCCCAGGCCTTTCCGAAAAAAAACCAAGCCCTATATTTTACTTAATCATTACTTTAATAGAAAAATTATTTTTAATTTATAAATTCATAATTTTACTTTAAAAAATTAACACATATTATAATATTTAAAATTAAATGCTGGACACAGGTAGAAATTAATTTTGCAAACAAACTAAGTACTAGCAAAAAATATCCGTGGTGCGAAGTATGTCCGGCTTTCTTGTCTATATTTTACTCTATTTTTTATTATTTATTTAGGAACTTCGCACCTAAGTTGAGATACTCTTGAATGGGTGTGTTGAGTTGTAAAGAAACGATAAATCATTTCTTCAATAAAACGATTCTGAGCGGAGTTTCAAATAATATACAATAACAATTATCAGTTTTGAAGAATTGAACTTAAATATTGAACTAAATATTATTTTTTTACATACAACATTTACGAAAATTGATTTTCATATATTCACATACACCTAATGAATACTCCTAAAATTATTTCAAATAACTATAAAATATAAACATCATAATAAAATAAAATAAAATAAAGCGGCTCTAATTATTGTAAATCAACATTTATGCACTATAACATAATTTGTACTAATGTTTATCGTGGCACCTCTGGTCAGTCACGGTTAAAAAAAGTGCAAAATATTATAATAATATAATTATTTTTACCGAGTAAGATTCGAACCTGGTGCCGTCGTATTTTAATACTGATGCGTTGACCACTGGGCCACACTAACAGCACTGAGTATAATAACCGAAAATATTGAATTTTCAAAACAGAATAAAATAATTAGAAAACTACTGACGCACGTGGATTTTCATTCAAACCATCGTATTTAGCATCAAAAAATAAATAAATGGTGAAAAAACATTACTTACCTACCTTTTGCGTGTTAATTAGAAATATATCAGAATAGGTAATTTGTCCATACTTTCTCCGATTTTTTTTCAATCAAACACTTGTAGAATGTTTAATTTTTTGTCCGTAAGAAATTTTATTGCACCAAAATATTCGCAATAAAATTTTCTATCTAGACACCAAGTTTTAAAAAAATCAGTCGAACCAATTATCTTTTATGTGCTTTAAAATGTGTAATTTTAGGTAAAACTAACAAATTTCGTCGAAATTCTAATTTCAAACGGTTATTGAGAAAAATGTTGACTTTTGATTTACGAGTTTTTTTTCAGGTTAATTAGACATATATACGATTGAGATCATATTAAATTTTCAAGTCTTAATATCAAAAATCAAAAATTTTATTACATAAAAACTAACAAAAAATGAGAAATTTCCGAAATTTTTGAAAATGCTGTACTTAACTCAAAATTGATCAAATCTTTTTAAAATTTTATGGAATGTTCTTGTGACTATTTTTAGTGGTTGGTGAGAGTCTCAAGTCTCTGACTGCATTATTTTAGAAGTTATGTCATAAAGTAATTTTCAATTTTACGGAAATTCCGGTAATTGCATATTTTGCTGTTTTTTGTCAATTTTTCGACAGTTTTTTCCCGTTTATGGAAAAAGTATTGAGAAATTGAGAAAACGACCTCTTTAAAGTACCATCTGGGTGTGATTCTGGATCTATAGAATTACTGGTCAAAACTTTTGGATAAGTATTTCCACACGAAAAAGTGTTTCCATAAAGAGAAAAAATAAAAATAAAAAATAAACATCATTGTAAAATCATAAGCTTCATTGCTAATGTTCAGAATCTAAAAATAATTTTTATATTAAACTTGAAAAAATCTTAAATACGTCACTGTGATCTAGTTTAAGAATTATATAATATGTATTAAATGAATTCATGTATTATAATTATTTACACTATGTATAATATATATACATATCAATATTCAATTTTAGCTGGATTGTGCAGTCGTGAAATATTATGACAGTTTCTATTTTACTATTTTTTTGTTATTTTATTATTTTTAAAATCAAAATATTATTATACATTGTACCTATATTATTATCTAAGCTAAAGGTTCTCAACCTGGGGGGTGCGTCCCCTCGAGGAGGCGTGAAAATGTTTAAAATAATAGCAGTGGTTAGGAATGAGAAGTTATAGAAATTCCGTATTTTCGTTTTTATCTTCTTTTTATAGCTACGTTAGCCGAAAATTTATTTGATTTCACCTAGTAAATCCATATTTTTGGTCGCTATTTCGCATATTTCTGAATATTTTTGTACCTTGTTTAATAATCGTATATTAATACTTTTTTAGACATTTAATGCATTTTTGGTAAAATGTATTCTATAAAATAAAAGTCGAATAAAAAATCACAAATTATTTACACGTAAGTGTTGAAATGTTTATAAAAATTTATATATTTTTGGATTTACCAAAGTTTTTCGCGCTTAAATAATTTATTCGGATAATCATTGTAGTTTAGAGTTTGAAATTACAAATATTACAATTAATGATGATACTGAATACTACAAATTTACATTATTTACTCGTAAAATATTTTTATTTATTAATATTAGTTAATAAAATGTATGTTTTTAAAAAAACTATTTTAAAAAAGTATCAATAAAATTTAGTATTTTTTTTTTATACTTAGCGTTTTTGTATGCATGTTTAATGTGTTTAAACGCATATTTTAAACTTATTTCTGTGCATATTTGCATGCACATTTAGTTAAATTTTCCTCCTGTAACTTATCATTCAGAGTCATGATTCACATAATCATCACTTATTAAAATATAATTCAATCTTTATTTAAGGAGGGGGGGCGTGACCACATACAATACAACAAAAGAGGGCATGGGCCTCAAAAAGTTGAGAAACCCTGATCTAAACTATCTTAATTCAAGGATCTAGGTTCATTGGTGTTAGGTGCAGTCACAGAATTAACTATTGACAAAATAAAATACAATATAATAAACTATTTATTATACATTATACCTATGCTCTACGATCAAAATAGATCAAATTTTCGTTGTTCAGTCAGCTGTTGTGGTTCAGTGATGAGACGTTCCGTACCATATAAATTTCCATTGTATTAATTTAACCCATTTGGCTATCTGGCAACACTGTAATGAATTGTTTAACAGATAAAATAATGTATTGAAAATGATAAAATGATATAATTTTCGTGCAATTTTTTTACTCGGTTCAAAAAGTAAATAATATTTTATTTTTAATTAAAGTTACCTTAATCGTATTAATGTTTAGTTTTTTTCCCAACGAATTATTGTTCTATCAACATATACTCCATTGATGACGTATTCTCGTAAAACCTTTTGTAAGTACCCATTTTTCATGACACCAGTTTGAATAAAATTTCAGTTTAATATTTTTTTTTTTCACTCATGCAATGTTTTACAGCAAACAACTATTAGACAATGGCTAGTGTCAGGGATAGCGATATATCATTATGGTTGCACAACAAATTGGGCACGACCAGTGACACATGGATCAGTGGCTCGATATGTACACAACTGACATCTGATGTATTGCGTAACATCAAAGATTGTTTTCCCGATTTACAAACACAAGTGAAACTCAAATTACTATTATCTTTCTTCCATATTCCACGGAGAAATATTGCAGAAGTAGTGATTTATTAACAGTGTGATATCTATGTGAATTACACTTAAACAATGTTTTATTTACATCTAGTGGCGGACAGAACTAGAAGAAATTTTAGAAGTCGCGTGTGTAGATAGTGAACAATGGGTATCTATGTTAGCTGAAATGATGAAAACTTTCCCATCGACCGGTAGTCTTAATGTAACAGAATTTTTTCATAATGAAGACAACAACAGAATATTTAATGATTTAATTACAGACCTAAAAAAACTAGGTTTGTTTAAAATAATTAATTTAGTTTTATTTAAACCAAAAATATTAATTTTAATTTTATGTTTCTATAGTAAGAAAGAATATGGACTACACAATGCTTCCTTTAGAATGTCTCTATTTGAACAAAAATGCTCTAATTAATGTAGTCGGCCAGCCAGTAAGTTATGTCAATAATGTTAACAAACATTGTTATTTTAATCTATATTATATTGATAATTGATCAAATGAATAATAATATTACTAAGCATTTATCAGTTTTTTCAATATGAAATACCGATTATTAAGCATAAAAATGATAGTGATGAATTCCAATATTTCATTGCTACCTGCTGTATTCTTTTCATTATTTTTTTCTTTACTTTTATTATTATGGTTAATACAGTTAAATTTCTATTGAGACTATTACAATAAATGTTCTTAATACAAAAATTATTAAAATTAAAAAAAAAAAATCATAACATTTATTAAATATTTTTTTTTTAGTTTAATGTTTATTTTGTCATTAGAAATAATGATAAGATCATAGCTTAGTTTTTAAGTTTACGAATTTACAATATTTTTTACAGATACTTGCTTTTATGACCATTGTTTCAAATAAAAATATTTCCTAAATGTTTAGGTACTGATTTATTTACCATACGTAAATTTTTTTTCTTTTTCATATACACTTATAAATATTAAATCGTATATTTTATTTGCTTATTGAATTATGAGCAAAACAATGCATAGATTAAGATAAAAATTGATTGAAATACTAGAAGCCTTTTAACTAGTTATCATTTTTTTTCTAATTTTGTTACATTTATAATTTTGATATTCTCATAACTCAAAAACTAATGATTCCTCTAAAGCATGCTTTTTATGAAGGAAAAATTTGTGAAAATTCATGAATGCCATAAATTATATTTGTTCCTAATAATTTTGTAAACATTACTTAATAGTAAATTATATTTAACTTTTAACTTGTTGGGTTTTAAATTTGTTAATTAAGTAGTTATCTCATAAATTATAGGTACTATTTTATTGTTTTGTCATATAGCCTACTGCAGTAAAACATTTCAATTTAAAAAGAAAACCTAAAGCAGCAGCTATTAAAGCTGAACTTTTACAAAAAGCTGCAGATGCAGCAAATAATATTAAGAAACACGCAGCTCCCACAGTTCCAGTACGATCGAGAGGCATGCCTCGTAAAATGACTGATACAAGTAAATTCATAATAGTTTATTAACATTTTCTTGTATAATAATCTATTTTTGTCTTTAGCTCCTTTAAAGGGCATACCAAGTCGTTCATTGCCTAGTGGTGGGTTCCGTTCTAACCCTCTAAGTAACACTTTGGTAACTCCTGCAAGACCAAGTGTGCGTAAAGACTGTGGTATTAAAATATTAGAAATAACTGAGCAACCTATAGGCTATGCTCAAGCCAAAAAGCGTAAGAGAGCTGGTAAGTTATTTTTTAGTTTACTTTTTACCGCTTTAAGGCATATAATAAATAACTTATGTTTACCATTAGAAATGGAAGAAAACAAACGTCTTTTGGAAGCTAACAATGTATTGACTTCTGGAACGACTTGTCAACCAGCTACTAAAACTGAGGTTACGTCTACCACACCAGACTATGCTGCTGGTTTAGCTCCAATAAATCCACCTACTCCAGCACCATCTACACCACAACATATACCTAGTTATATAGCACCTGCTACGCCTTTACCAGCAGAACCTTTGAATAATGATCCTGCAAGTATGTGTGTTTTAATAATTAAAATCTCTTTTAAAACTTTAAAAAATATTCATTTTGTATTTAGTACTATTTATTATTAGTTAGTTGTATTCTGTAAATAATATAAAGTTAATATTTTCTGAAGAAAATTGATTTTTATTATATTTTGAATAGTAGATTCTTTTTTTTATTTTCATACACTTCAAAACGTTTTAAAGTATTAAAATAATATTGTTTACTTATAATTATCATAATTTAATGATGTGTTTATAAAACTTTATATTATATTCCTATAAAAATAAAATACAAATACATAGGCGCATAGCTATAAATTACAAAAGTGGGGTAACTTTTTTAACACACTATCTCCCTACATGCCTGCAAATACAATGGAACCTTAATAACTCAAATCGCTTAGGGACAAAAAAAATTCAAGTTATGTATAAAATATTTTATTAGTATATTGAAATGCAGGAGCCAAGGGATTCTTTCGAGTTATCAAGGTTCTACTAATTAAAATCAACCAACGTTTGAATGTTATAATGACATATTTTAAAAACTAGATAATTTAGTTTTCTGCAGCACTTCACACTGCAAAACTCCCTAATGAATGGGAAAATGTATGAACAAATATTTGTGCTAAGCATGGCCATGGCTGTTATCAAAATATAATTCATATTATTCATCCATGAGAAAATATAGAAATGGCCGGGTTACATAAAAACTCTCCTGTAAATAAGTTAAAAACTCTGTGATAATCATTTTGTAACGTTTTATTGATTTTGTAATACAACAGTAGTGTTACATAAATAATAGTTATTTAAGGTAACTGTAATTACCGGATAAATCAAACAAAACTTTAATTAATATTGTTCATATTCATTATCACATATTCATCAATTATTTATTATTAAAAGTTATTAAATTAAATTAAAAATGATATTTCAACATAAAATGTATAAATATGTTAATATATTTTGAATAAATTAAAATTATTTAATTTAATTTTTAGGTGTTTCAAGCATTTCTCCAGCAGCTACTGAATCTCCACCAACTCCTGTTGTTACAAAAGTTATACAAGTAAGTCATAAAGTACAATTTATCATTGGAAAACTTATAACTTTTACATTTTTATAATAATTACAGCCACCAATGGTGCAAATGCAAGTGCGTTCACAACAAACTGCCCATGTTGGTGTATCTACAACTACCTCAACCAATACTGCTCCAACACAACTTTCTCTAACGGTAAGGCTTATTTTATTTATATATTAGAGGCAAAGTGTATAATATTGGTATTATATATAATGTATAAACATTTTATATAATGCTTGGCAATTTTTGGACAAGTATGATATAATGTGTTATTTATATTAATAAATTGACTAGGAATTATATAAAACACTATAAACATTTTATAGGATTACAAATCAAAAACAATATACAGAATATAAATACAGTGTATTATTATTAGTTTAAAGATTTATCATTTTGTTTGCATACAGTAAATTATGATCATGTTTAATTAAATTATTATTTTTAACTTTTACCTTTGTAACCATTATAATTTATATTGAAATAATAAATGATATTAAAACATTTATCCTCCTCTACACTGCACATATACTTAATAGTTGTATCCCTCAATAAGTACCTAAGTATTATTTTTGTGTCGTTTGAAATGTATTTTGAAGGAATGCTTTTAATGTGAAATATTAACATGCTAAAAAAAATTTTAAAAGTAGTGTGTTTATGTTAATAGGTGAACATTATAATCAACTTATTAAAAATACTTTAAGAGTAAAATTAAACAAATAAAATTCATATATATCTTCGTAATAACTGGTTATTAAATAAATATGATTTTTTAGCTGTAAATTACAATAATAAATTAATTCAAACCTTTCAAAAATAACAGAAATTTAATACTGTATTTTGTAGATTAATTGTTTCAGTTTTTTTATCCTGTACAATGACGAGATAATATATAATATCTTCTAGATAATTTATTAAATTAAATAAATCATTACATGAAATTCCTAGACATTATTTAGAATACCAACATTATTCACTCTGCTGCTAACATAAACAAAAAATAAAATATTCTTGTTCATTCGTGTATTTTTTTTTTACAGAGGAGTCAAATGGAAGAAGCACAAGATATGTTTAGAAATGCTAACAAAGTGACACGTCCAGAGAAGGCATTGATTTTAGGGTTCATGGCCGGAAGTCGAGGTAATTTAATATATAAAAAGTTTTTAGATTTTTATTAATAATAATTTTTAACATTTATTTAGATAATCCGTGTCCACAATTGGGCAGCCTAGTGACTGTTAAATTGAGTGAAGACCATGAGACTGTATTGCAGAATGACCATACTTTAGTAAACATGCTAGTTGAAACTCACTTCCAAATGAACTATAATACAGGCGAATGGAAGAGGATAAAAAAATATATAGAGATAGATAGAACAAGCATGCCGGTAGCTAGTAGTCAACTTGCTGCTTTAGCAGCGGCTGCCACTGCATTACAAAATCAATCTTGACCTCGCAATTTGTGTTAATTGTGCCAAATCGCTTTGGTTGTTTAGCTGCTTATGTTAATTAAAAAAAAAAAAAAAAAAAACACTAAATTTTCCATCGTACAAAAAAGACATTTATTGTTTGTATCAAACAGTGAATTTACATGTTTATTAAATGAGATGACATTTTTTTATATTTGAATCCTAAAATCTTCAAATGAATAAATATATTACAAGACTAATGAATGTTTTAAATAAATAAACTCTGTTAACCCAGTTAATAACTTTCCAACAACATACTGCTTTCTGGCTGCCTGGAGCTTTTCCATATATTTTCTTACCATCATGTGTCACATAACTATTAACTTCGTAATCTAGATGTATTTTATGACTGAATATGTTTTCTCAGAGTTGCTGTAAAAAATCTTATACTTTTTAATTTTTGTTGACCTACTTTATAAAATATATTATATGATCCTCTTATTTATGTAATAGGATTAGTGTTTGTTGTGAATCAAATTCTTGAGCTTTATCCTTTATCCAGCTATAAATTCCTGCTCCGTGTATGTTTTGACTGATGTAAAAAACTGCATTTAGTGTTGTCAGCTATGCCTATCATAGATCTAATAGGTGATCCAAATATAATTTATAACTCAACCCTAACTTTTTGCAAACAAGTTATAAAAATAATGCTATTGATAAGAAAAATATCTTATAAGCAAAACAAGGCAAAAGTTTGTCACCTGCAGTGTTAAAAAAAATTTGTGTAGTTTCATTGTTATGTAATAGTGACATTTAATAAAATTGAGAAGAAATTTTTTAATAAAATTAAAAAAAATACATTTTTATTTTAAAAGCTTTTAATTCATTCATAGTAGTATCAAAATCTCGTCTCCCTAACTTAATTTTATCCCGGCTCTGTAGGCCGTCAAAGTTTTGTATTTAGTTAATATGGATGATTTAGATTTTTTTCAATGATTTTTACAAGCATCTTAAAAAAGTGAAGTAAAGTATAAACAAGAAAGCCAGACATATTTAGCACCACGGATATTCTTTGCTCCTCGGGTCAGATACCAAATTAGAAATATAAAATTTTAAAGAAATGATAAATCATTTCTTCAATAAGACGATTCTGAACGAAGGAAGTTAATAATATAAATAACAATAATAGTCATCATTTTCAACACAGATAAAGAAACTTGTATAAAATTTAATTTACTCTAAATTCAGAAAAAAATTATGTTAATTTTAGTATACTTAAAGCATATTTTTAAAAAATTATTAAAAACAAAAAAAAGTAATGTGCTGTGTGTATAATTTGTAAAAGCAAGTAAAATGTTAGCGCGCTTGAAAATATACAAATTACATTTTTCAGCAACGAGTAAGTCGTGAGACATCTCCGCAATACGAGTTTCCTTCATAAATCTATCAACAATAATGCTTTCTCCAAATGCTTGTATTTTGATTCTAATGAGTAATATTTCACCGACCATTTCACAAATTCCTCGTTTCTTGCGATTAAATAACGTGTCAAATGAATGCATTTAGAGTAATCCATCTGGCAAAAAATTATAAACCATAAATAATATTATAAAACCGGTTGTAATTAGGCGTCAGTTTTAAACACGCCGGGTCAATTAAACATATATGTGTCAATGAGATCATATTAAATTTTCTAATTTAAGTCTTAATATCAAAAATCAAAAATTTTAGGGTTGACCATGTTTATTATAAGGTATCTTTACAATAATCAATTAGTACACCATTATTCTACATACTTATTTGATACTGATTCCATTTTACTTTTTACATCTAAGATATACTACACAATATATATATATATATATATACCTAGTTCAGTTAATTAAATAATTACCTTAATTATAAAGTCGGACATAATTCGCACCATGGTTAGTTTTTGCTCCTCAGGTTGGGTAATCTTGGTGAGTGAGTTTAATTTTAAATAAATGATATATTGTTTCTTCAAAAAACGAATCTGAACGGAGCATCAGTTAATTTCAATTAATTATATAGAACAATATTGTCAGTTTTATATCATATCCATTTCATGATTCATGAGAATCACCAATTTTTCCATGTTTTAGATTCTGAGCGAACAAAGAAGCTAGTGTTTTTCCTATGATGTTTATTTTATCGAAAACAAATAATAATTTCTAATATTTCTGAAATTCTAAATTCATCTCGAAAATTTTGAATTATGACTAAAAAACCAAAATTAATTCCATGAAAATATAGTTTAGTGCATATTATACCATTTTTACTGAACTCTTAAGTTT
The DNA here is from genome assembly GCA_025469315.1 of Stegophylla sp. TES_Ste_2020. Classification (NCBI taxonomy): domain Eukaryota; kingdom Metazoa; phylum Arthropoda; class Insecta; order Hemiptera; family Aphididae; genus Stegophylla; species Stegophylla sp. TES_Ste_2020. The sequence goes on along the minus strand of JAIPRM010002177.1, from coordinate 3,502 downwards.
TCCTTACACGTCATGACAAAACTATTGAGGATCTCCTAAAGTCATCTCTTTAAAATGACCATGCGAAAAAAATTCTCTCTCGACAAGTTGAAAAAGTGTTCCATATAAAAAAAAAAAAAAAATTAACATTGTGAATATATTAACTTCTTCGCTTCACACAGAACCTAAAAATAGTTGTACTTGTAGCATATTCAATTTCTGTGGTGGTGAAGTTGGATTAAAAAAACAACATATGTTACACACGCAGCCGTAACCTGCACGAAGAGAATAATTATAATTTTCTGTAAAAAATTCACAAGATATTGATAAATATATCAATTAAATAAATAGTAAATTTTCTTACAATATAATTTGTTTACAGTGTTGTGTTTTATCTAGATAAATTATCTAAATTCACTTTTTTATCTTTCATCTTATATGTATATGTTACAGATGAATTAGAAATAAGTTATCTGAACTATTGTTTTAGATGAATTTAGAAGTCCTCTAAATAAATTTACCCAAATAAAATAATATATTACTAATATAATTTAAAAGTGCTTATTTTTCATACAAAACCAACATTATCGATTTGTATTTATTAATCAATTTTTTTCTTTCACATTGGTTTTAAAGTTCATATTATTTTATAATTATTTATTTGAAAACGTTTTCAGAAAAAGAAAAATACATTGGATTCCACAATTTAAAGTTCGAGCAAAGAGAAAAATATATTAATTTTGCAATGATACATGTTTCTATGTCCGTAAACAAATTTTCAGGTAGTAATAGGTGACCAAAAATTTCTTTCAGCTTCTCTATGGGTCAGCAAATGTTTTCTACTTAATAGTATTTTAATAAAGTGATTTTTCAAGACTTTATCTGAAGCAAGGAAACTCACCAAAATATTTAAATAACAGGTGCAATAATACAATAGTATATTGTGAGGCCAAAGCGGGAAGTGAGCAATTTCAGTCTCGGGTGTCGTAAGTGGTACGAGCCGTAGACAGGGACCGCATTTCTCACAAAACTGAAATAATTGCCTTCCCGTACGAACCACACATACTATTTTTTGTCACACTTTTTTCCGTCCAGCAAAAAACTTTTTTGACACACCAGCATTGAAAGTTTAATTTTCGATACGGGTAGATACGATCGAAAATGACTATTATTCGTCCTGCAGGAGGCGGAAAAGTGCTTTTCCCCGCCCAAGAGCCGAAAGTTACATTACAGCCCGCTAGCACCACGGAAAAAGAAAGTTGTTCAAGGAGTATTATAAAAATAGTGTGACAAAAAATAGTGTGTGGGGCTCGTGCCACACACGTCACCAGCCACTGAAATTGCCCACTTCCCGCCCTTGCCACACAATTTACTATTATAAGTATTCATTTTTATAAAATTGACAAAAAAATTCCAAAGACATTATAATCTGCCTAATATGTTTATTTTAAATCTATATATAAACATACTGACACACTTACCGATTTTATAACTTGTATGTTCAGAGTAAAAAACTGGTATGCATTAAATTCGGTAGGAGAACTATTTATTTGATTTATAAATAACTGTAACTAAAATTATAAAAACACAATTATACACAAGTTTAAGATATAAATATTAATAGATTGAAATTAAAATCTGTTATTTTATTAAAATATGCAAGCGATCTCGTCTCACCTCTTCTTTTGTGCTGTTGTCCAAACCCTCGTTATTTGTGTCCGTAATTAGTGATGTTGATTTAAATGCCTAAAATGTATTGTTTGTTTATATTTGATTCAATGTCTGGAGAACTTTTAATTTATGCAATATACAAATGTACGTGTATTTAGCGGAGCAGTGTCACATACAGTACTCGTTGTTTGCCGAGTTGTAGTATTCGACTGACCTCACCCCTAGGCGTAATTTGTACCCGGGCCGGGTATAAATTTAAAAAGTCCGGCCTGTACTAACAATAATAAAGTTTGTGATTGTGACAAAAAAATTAATACTTTTATTCGACCGGTGTTATATTACACTATTTACTGAGAAAAGAAAAAACATTGGCGAGAAAAATAAGTGTTTTCAACACTTTTGTAGCGCCGAAATATTTTTCATATTGTCTATCTATATTTATATATTTCCATGAAGTTTCGTTTAAAAAACGATAGTTTCCGAGTTGGTTTTGTCAAGTTTTGAGAAGTTTTTCCCAAATTTTGAAAAAACTGTTGAAAATTTCGAAAAATTACCCTCGTGAAAGTACGATCTAAAGGCAAATTTTGATTCAAAAAGTTGCTGGTCAAAATTTTTAGAAAAATATTGCTATACGAAAAAGTGTAAACATTAAAAAAATATATAGGTAATTGTAAAAATACTAACTTCTTCGCACCACTCAGAATCTAAAATATTAAGCAATACTTTTTTTATAAATTTGACAAAATTTAGGGGGGTTTGAACACTCAAAACCCTCCCTCTAGGCACATCCCGGAGTGTAGACATTCGCTAATGGAGAGGGAATTTAACACTGATATTTTTTATTAGTTTCTCGGAAGAATGATATTTTCAGCTTATAATATCAAGAAAAATATTTTATTTAAAAAAACTTACTAAAAATTATATTTCCGAAATTTTATATAAATCCGAAAAAAGCCAAATTTTAATTCTATATTACCCTATCTTTGAATGGTTTAAGTTTCTTATGCCGTTAGTTTTAGAATTACAACTAAATTGATTTCATACCAATTTAGTTTACCTAGGACAATTTTTTTTTTCCTATGGATATGTCTTATGACCGAATTCATTCCGAAAATTTGTCCAATACCGAGAATGTTATTATGTTACCATGGTAACCGGTCTCTATAGTTACCATCAGTTTCGGATCTAGAGGGGGCGGGGGGTCGAGTAGTGGTTTTTACCCCGGGCACCGTATATTTGGGGGTGTCTTAATATCAAAAAAAAAAATCGTGAATTTAAGGGAAAGAGTATAACAGGGCATTAAATTTCTATTTGCCGCGGGCGACACATGCTCTAGATCCGATACTTGTTACCATGAAAACGTTCTCATGCCGACTGAATTCAATAACCACAAGACATATCCATGTATCTGTAAAACCACTAGCTTCTTCGCTCCATTCATAAATCTAAAATTAAAACAACACATTCATGTTGGTATTTTGTTAATATTGTGATACAAAGAATTGTTGATTATTCTTGCATATTATTTAGCAAAGTAGGGCGAATATCATATAGTTGCACTCTCCTAAATGGGGAAGGGAAACAGAGATTATACATCAGAAATTAAATGGGGTTCAAAAAATTATGGGGAAAAAAAAAATAAATAAGGCTTGTTCTTCTCCGTTACCGTCATTACATATTTTGACGACAGTGCGATAAGACGGTCTAGGACATTTCGGCGTGGCCATTTCGGCGTCGCCGTTTCGACGTGGCCATTTCGGCATAGCCGTTTCGGCGTGGAAACCATTTCGGCGCGAGTCTGTTTCGGCGTGGAACCTATTTCGGCGTCATCGTCAGTTGTATTATGTCGGCA
>JAIPRM010002176.1:0-32063 GCA_025469315.1 Stegophylla sp. TES_Ste_2020 | reverse complement strand
TTGACAAAAACGACTCGAAAACCATCATTTTTTGATCAGAATTTTATGAAAATTTAAACATAGATAGAAAATCCTATAAAAAAGATTTTAGCGCAAGAAAATTTTGAAAATGTGAAAAAAAATTTTGAACATTTTTTTTTTCTTATATTATTAACTTCCTTCGTTCAGAATCGTTTTACTGAAGAAATGATTTATCGTTTCTTTAAAATTTAATACGCCCGTCAAGAGAATACCACCCGTCGAGCGAAGTACACCCATCGTGCGAAGTATGTCCGGCTTTTTTTTGTTTATTTATTATTATTTTTTTGTTTATTCAAAATCATCATGACTTACTTAAAAATTTTACATGATGATCTATCTCTTTTAAACTAAAAGCTCGTGTTAGAGATAGAGAGTAATCCAAATCTTACATTAAATTTTATTTAACCTCAAACTAAACTCTATCGTTTATAGCTGCAGGGGTAGGTACGGGGTCTAATCGGTGGTGTAGTCTTCGATGATAGTATAATAATAATAATTGGACGCGACAATAAAGTGTGACGATGATGATATGTGCGCGCGACGATAAACCGCTGACGACGCTGATGACAGGGTTTCTAACGTGAGTTGTGACAGTTGTATTTCGTCGCTTTTTGCGCGGTTCACGGTTAAGGCCGTTAAGGGATGAATTTTTGGGACAGAGAGGGAGATTCGCCCACTCTAGAAACCCACTGTTTGACTGCTGTCTGTATACTATTATTATCCTCGTACCTATCAGACTGTTTCTATGGCTCGATTATAATAATATATTTAATGTCGGTTTTCTAAACTGGCAATGGTTCTTGTACGATATTATATTAATTATATTATGGCCTATCATATTACGGGACACCTGTGAAGTTTTTTCAAAACAATTTAATTTTGGAAAACAGTTAATCGAAAATTTAAAAAAAAAAAAAACGCGACTTTGGCATATGTAATTGATGTGCATAATCGGTGCGCTGAATAAACGAACACAGAACGAAAACGGTTCAAAAAATTACATTGTTCTTAAGGGGAAACTGACAAACAAACTTTTATTTCGAAAATTAGAAAACTCATCATGTTATAGGAAACTTAGTTTTTAAAGTAAATTTAACATTTGAACAACTGAATAAAAACACAAAAAAAAAAATATATATATATATAATAATAATCTGAATTTAATTTTTCCAATTTTACGGCCATAAAAGGGAGTGAGCATGCTTAATTAATCTTACAGTATAATCAATTTTATATTTAAGCACAACGCTGTTCGGGAACGATTTCAGAACAATTATCGGATAAGGACAATTATAAGTTCAGGTATAAAAAGGGTAGACCAAGAGAGATTCTTGATGAATATTCAGTCACCCCGCGTTAGAGGTATTAGTAGTAGTTTGTAGTACCTACTTCATCGATCGTTAATAATTATCATTATTATCTATCTACGCAATTTATTCGCCGAGGATCGATAAACTAACAAGGCAGTACTCATGGAAAAAACAAATTATTATTATTTGTTTTTCTACTCGGTCATCGTTTTCTTTACGCGCCATCACGTCACTATCGATGACCAACAGTAAATCGTCCTCTCGCTGGTGGCCGTGCCAAGTAAAATACGTTATTCGGCCGTGTCCAATTTCCGATCTATTGATAGCGGACAAGAAAGTTTCTGACCTTTTTTTATTAACCCCCTCCCCCAGAAAAAGTTTTCCTGAATAAAAAATAAACAGAATTACGTCACATCAAAATAACATCTAACTGTTTCCTCGGCGCTCGGAACGTTCGAATAAATTACAACACACACACACTCTAAAGTATATTTAGGATGGAAAAAAAGAATAATATTCATATGAAATTTGTTTATCCATAATATACAAATAATTGTTTATAATTTGTTTTCGAGTATTAAATATTGTTATCTAATTCGCATTCAAATTTTGGTCATATTAAGTTTTAGTAATCGTAATTCTTGATAATTTCATGTAAATTCGTAAGTTAAATTCTCGTTCAGTAGTCAGTTATCACAATATTATCTTTGAGATTTCAGTTAAAACTAAAAAAAAAAATATCAAATTCGAAATTTCACAAACGAACGCCGTCGGTATCGGACAATTTTCTAATAGAATTCGGGTATATTGGAAAAAAAAAAAAAAGTGTATCCGCTCGACCCCAAAGAGAATAATATATTATTCCCCGGCCTCCAGGCTACAAAATAAGCCATAGTAAAACCGAAACAAAGTCGTTTGCGAACGTCTATTGTGCGGGCCACGGAGATAGTTCGGCAATATTTCAAAACGGTTAATATAACATTATAATAATAATCGGGGCGGGTCGTCGAGCTGTAACGCGTTCCAGATAAAGGAGCCACACATTTCGAGAGTGTGTGCTAAGGTCGATTAATTAAACCCCCCTCCTCGCCACCATCACCTATAGATAGGTAATATTATTAATTATTATACATATATATGTATATATATATAGTTCTCTCGGTCCAACGATAATAATAGTAACAATAATAATAATAATAATGATACACCGTACACGCATTATCTATAACCGTAATAATATATATTATTAAATCGATCTCCACGTTATTAACCACGCGGTGCTACCATATATAGTTGGCTGCGATACAGTGTCTATATTTTCACGCGTGTATAACGTATAAAACAAGACGCTACAGAGACGAAGTCGATAAATCTGTACTCGGGATATAGAAAGCTCGCTGCGGGGGCGCAAAAACGAATTTAATTGAGAAACGGTTTCGTTCACTAAGTTTTGATGTACAGCGAGAGCGTTAAGAAAGTCATCATTATCATTATTACGTATTTGAACAAAATTATTAAATTATTCACAAAATTAAAACAATTAAGGATTAACCTTTATGAGATATTTAAGCACCAGTTATTACTCCAAAATATCAGATTCACAAATCGGTTGTTTTGAATTTTTTCTCAATGTGAAATTTCAAATTGGGTTCTCAAAATAAGAAAAATTATACGTTATTGCTGTAGCGCAGTGCTGTAGTAATTATTTTAAAAACAAGTTAAAAATTATTAATACAACAATATTCGTTGCATTTGTCAACTAGTATTGGGACACCCTGTACAATGTTATATGTGTTATTTACCGCCGGAGTGGTTCCGAGGACGCCAAGGGTTCGGGGAATAATAATATTTATCGGACGTGCGCAGTCAAACGTTCACGACTTCGTACGAGTTACCGAGCGAGAGTTTGTTATGACTTCCGAAACTGGCCGAGAATCACGTCGTCGTCGTCGGTTTGTTGGTAAATAATTTATAGACAGACGGACACGCGCGACATATGGTCACGTTTTACACGCGTTCTATTGGCTATGTACGACGGTTGAGCGTCAAATGCCCATTTTTATGACCTATAAAAAGTGTTTTGAGCATTTATCTAGACAATTAACGATTAACTACATCTTTTATATTGTCTAGAAAATTAAAAATTAATTATCTTTCATCTTATCTCGGACAAATAAAAGTTTTTTTTTTTTTTTTTTACTAATTATGTTAATTATCTAAACACTTCGGTTTTAAAGGTGTATTTTTAGATTCTGAACAAAGTGAAGAAGCTAGTGTTTTTACAATGATGTTTATTTATATTTTTTTTTTTCTGTGTACACGTGTTCGTATAGAAATACTTGTTCAAAAGTCTCGACCAGCAACTTTTTGAAACCGGATTTTCCTCTAGTTGGTACTTAAGAGTTGTCATTTTTTTAATTTCTCAATTCTTCATTTTTTTTGGGGGGGGGGAGGGGAAACTACCCAAAACATGACAAAAAACTCGGAAACCATTAATTTCTGATTCAAACTTCATGAAAAACATTTAATTGCAAGAAAATTTTCAAAATGTGAAAGAAAATGTTGTGAATTTTTAGTTCAATGCTTCAAAAGCGATAATTATTATTGTATTTTAGTTGAAGCCGCACTCAGAATCGTTTAATTGAAGAAATTATTATTTAACGTTTTTTTTTTAAAATTCAACACACCTTCAAGAGTACACCCCAAGGTGAGTGCAAAGTACACTTTTTTTTATTATGCAGTAGTATTAAGTAAATTTTTCATAAATTCACTGTCGATTTGCGTTATTCAACTGCATTACTCGGGTACTTACAATTTTTACCCTTTTTGAATAATTCGAATCGGCAATAAATTACGCTCGCGTATATAGTAATCGCTTGAACGGTTTATTCGGATACATAGCGGGTCGCGAAATTTGCAAAATTATTTTAATTGGGTTAAGCCGTTATCGTGGAACTTTGGTACCCATAGTTAAGTCATTGTTTTCGACGTTTCCGTAAACATTAAGCACGCGGTTTGCAATCGACTACACTACGTGTTTTCGTTTTCCATAAATGTTTTCGAAATTAATGACCCAATATCTATGTGAACGATTTTATAAAAGAAAAAATATATATATATATATATATCAGTTTTTTCGATTTTTTTATTATTATTATTGTTATTTTTTGCTGTTGGTCTACGTACACACGAACGGACGATAAAACGCGGAGCGAACGCTTGTTAGTTATAATACGCTACGACGGTTAAAAAGGGAAAAAATACCTTTGTCTGGAATAAAATCAATTTTATACCAAAAAGGAAGTAAAAAAAAAAAAAAAAAAAAAATGCCATAATGAATAACAACACAAAAAAAAAAAAAAAAAAAAGCGATAGGTTATTTACATGCAAACACTATTGATCTTTGTTGCGTTTTTATGTTTGTGTGTGTGTGTGTTTTTTTTATTCTTCACATAATTCAAAATACTGCCCCTAACTGTTATCGAATCTCCGTCCGGTACGCGTCTTTGAACACACCCCTCGTATCGTGTCGCGTATCTGTGTATACACACACACGTTTTCTCTCGCGTGTAATTACATTTATTTTTCTCAGCATCATGAAACACACCACGAAAAACACGTGTTACAAATAATAATTTCTGACTTTTATACTATAGGGATTTATTTTAATCTGCAATAATAAAAACACTAGCTTCTTCACTTCGTTCAGAATCTAAAAAAAAAAAAAAAAACTGTTTTTAAATCTTATGGTAAGGCTACGGGTAGCACCTGCACAGCCTGCCTATAACAAAGATACAGAAGTACACATTTTTATTTTTTTTAGTGCACATAAAAATAGTCACTAGTGACAACATCGTTTGATTCTTGTGAAGATTATTTATTATTTTTAGAACTCGTTTAGCACCAATAGTATTGTAAAAAAAATCCCCCCCCCATGTTTTTATTCGACGCACTGATCGGAAAATTCATATAGATAACCGTGTTTTTCTTCCACCATGTAAAATAGTCGCAGGGAAAGGGGAAGGGGAAATAGTTTTGGGTGAAAAAAATAAATAAAATAATAAATGCCGTCCTGCGGGTTATTTATCGTTATTTTTTTGTTTTTATTCCCGCGAATGATTTGTGGTGGGCCTGCGCTTTTTGCGATTCGCACAACGACAAAACGAATTCAAATCCCTATAAACGTATCGATATATACGTACATACAAGCACACACATTGGCGAAATAAGACGGTATAAAGCGCTCTATCGGCACCGCGCCACGACGGCAGGGACCGAACGGGTTTTCGGCAGTTTACCTTATCGAAGTTTGCCGCCGAATAATAATGGTAAAATAAGAGGGGCGGAGGGGAAAAAAAAACGAGAAAATCCACTGTAGACGACGACTCGCGCACGACACAGCGACTGTACCATGTTCGACGTCCGTCCTTAACATTTCTTTTTCGGGCATATCATATTTTTTTTTTTTTATTCCGGGAAATTCGGAAACGAAAATCCAAAATTAAACTCGAAGACAGCTCATAGTAGTTTATCAATAAAATATATGTGATTCGGATGGAATGGAATTCCGAGCGGTGAAGTGGATATTCGTTATATATATTTTTACATTTGAAATTTTATACTACAGTTTTAGAATAAATTTGAAATAGACATTTTGTAAGCCTAATATATATATATATATGTGTGTGTGTGTGTGGTAAATTATCTAATTGGTAATTAAAGTTTGGTCATTTATTTATTATAATTTTTTTAAATTTTCGAATGCGTGAATTAAATATCACATTTTCATTTAAGATTTATGAATAATACAATAATTATAATAATATGATGCAACATTATAGACAATAAAATTCACACTTTTAAAAAGTTTTGTAAACATTAATAAATAAATGACTGACTTTAACCTCCGATATGTATATATATATATATATATAAATTTTTTTTTAATTAGATTTACCAAATCGCTATTTCGATTTTTTTCTAAAACTGCAGTGCAAAATTTCAAACTTGAAAATTTGGATCCTAAAAAAAAAAAATTATATGTTATTACTGTAACACAATGAAGTAGTAATAATATATATAAAAAGTCAAAAATTATTAATAGAACAGAAGTTTTTGCATTCGTCAAATCATCCTGGAATATGCTGTATTATGACACGATTTACGTACAGAACGAACGCGATCGTTTTTATTTTCATCGTCAATCCTGTCCATTCCCACGTTAAAAAATTGTAAGTCCCAAAAAAAAAAAATCACAAAGGATGTAATCTGATCTCCACCCCCCGCTCCTAGTTGGACGTACTATTATGGTTATTTTAATAATTTATTTTATTTTTATTTTTTCAGAAATTGTTCCGGTCGTTGCACTTTCCTGTTAAACGTGAGTACTGCACTTGGTCTAAATATATTTAGTTCATTTTTAAAATATCTATTGCAGAGTTTATAATTAGATGTATTCCACCGAATAGTAATTATCATGATAATATAGGAAGGGAGGATTTAGCCCCTTAGACCGTCTCTAAAAAAAAAAAAAAAATGCTACAGGTACCTCATACAGCAATAGTATTACAAGCGAACATTATTCAATTACGTTTTCGCAAAAATGGGGAATGTTTTAAAAAATATATACTTAAAAAAATAAATAAAAATAAAAGAATAATATAAAAGGAATCACTGGCGTAGCGGAACTGTCAAACCGGATAATGAGGGATGGGTACTCGTGATCGCGACCGGCTCGGTTAGGGTTTGGATATACGCCTTCGGCTCGTTTACGTCGCAACGTGTGCGTGGTTTATTTTTATTATTTTTCATTTAATCCTCGTCGTTATTATTATTATTATTATCATTCATTAAAATTATAGGCAATAAAACCAAAATAAACTACACCTTTAACGCGAGTGCACCGGGTCCGCGTGTGTGTGTATACATATACTCGTAATATAATAATACACGTATGTATAAATCCGCCTAAAACCGTAATAATATATAACTTGTGCGCACGTACCCGCATACACACACACACACACACACACTCACAAGTACGCGGATACCGCAAAAACGCTAATGGGCAAAATAAATTCGCGTATGTTTTAGATTTATTGCGTAATAAATTGAATTTATATACACGTGTTGTGCGCGGTGGTCCAGTGCGGTGGATGTGCGGTGGTGGTTACGGCGCGAAGAATACTACCCCTACTCCTTGTCTGACCGGAAAAACGCAAACGGCCACGAGTCAAAACGTTACCAATACTACACCAATACGCGAAGCTGGGCGGTCAAGGGTTAGAAAGTCTAAAGTTAATTAATAGTTATGAGTAGGAGGGCTCTCGGAAGTCGATGCGTTTTGAATTTATTATTATTATTATTATTTTTTTTTAATCGCTTATTTTTCGAAACTATTTTTCGTCTTATTGAAGAAATTATTTATCACTTCTTTAAAATTATACACACCCTTCAAGAGTATCTGACCCGAAGAGCGAAGAATATCCGTGATGCAAACTATGTCCGGCTATCTCATCTATACTTTACTTTACTTTTTTAAATTTTTTTATTTAACTCACGTATTTTACGCGCACACGATATGACTTCGTTCTTTTTTTGAAAAAAAAACTCATACTTTGCCTAAATTTTCGAATTTATCAATTTTCTCTCAGGTCGTTTCGATCTATCGATTTTACACTAAAGCGAATGTCGCTTGAAAGAAATATATTTATAGATATTTTAAAATCCAATTATTTTTTGAAATTTTAATTAAAATTTTTTTTTTTATGGTTTTCCTAATGTTCGATACTTACAGTTCTTTACTTTTCAATTACAAATTATTTTACTAATTTTGTTACTGATTTGAATTACAAATTTTATTTTCTTATCTAGATAAATTTTAACTTCTTTGTACACAACACTGGTCGTAAAGGATATTTATATATTGTGAAATACGCAATTAAAAGCGGATTCGGAGACGAACGGATGCGGCACGAGGAAGTCGCAGTCGGAATTAACGGCGAACGGTCGGAGAATTAATTTTTTTTTCCGCGAGTCACCACGAACGTTTTTCGCACGTTTTCTATTATTATCCGCGTCGCCCGGACACGTTTAAAACGCGAAACTCGTTCCGGACACGAATTATTCGCGCGCCCGTTACGTGTCAAAAACCGTTTCCTAGGGCGATTTCCGACCACGGAAATAATTATAATTGCATCGGAAACCCGCGATAACACTATTTGCACGGTCGTCGTCGTGTATCACATAGTACTCAACGCGAAATATAATAATCAGGGCTCGGATTTTATAGCCCTAAGAATAAACTGAAATAAGCGCTTATAATATGCCCTAAAAACATACGAAAAATAGCAAAAATAAATATGTATTCTGCTTATAATTAAAACAAAATTACCTTAAATGATATCCTAAATAGACTCAACGAAAATCCATTACATATCCGTAGACGAAATGCAGACATTTCTTTTCTCACTAAATTATTAAACGGTTCAATTAGCCTGATCCTTATACTAGGGTGACCATACGTCCTGTTTTATACAGGATGTCCTTTATTTTAGCTTTGTATCCTGTTGTCCTGACAAACTTCTCTCAGGACGCTTTTTGTCCCGTAATTTCAAGTCTGTCCCATATTAATCCCGTTTTTGACTTACTTTTGATTTAAAATTTTTGAAATTTTTGAAATGAAATTATTGAATAAAATAATGTAAGAATCTAGAAATCTTTTGTATACCATATATTAGATCAATTAAAATCGTAAAATGAATTAACATGTTTTTTTTAGAAAGTAAAGTATACAATATGCATGAATAAAGGATTTGAAGAAATTTTAAAAAGTATCAATTTAGTTTCATTATGTTATTTTATGTTTTTCAAAATAATGTTTTTATGTCTTTAAATTTAATCTATAGTAGGTAGTTTAAAAATTATACTTTTGTCACGATTCAAAAAAATACACACATATATATATATGTTATAAATACTTATTTATTTGAAAATATTATGAAAAATATTTTTGTCCTGTATTTTATTTTCTTAAATATGGTCACCCTACCTTATACTATTATAACGTATTTTCACTTTCATATACTTAGTTTTAGGTCTAAGTCACGCCCAATATTCCATATAAAAACCTATCGAACTAGTTATGACCAAAATAATCCATTTGAAATGCGGTTTATACTTTTTACTAGTTTTGCTTTAATTAATGTTTTTCTAACATTTTCTAAAAAAAAAAAATACCAGCTTCATTTATTATTTGTTGTTGAAGAAATTTATAAATTTCCGTTTGATTTTCAAAAGTAAACCCCCAAAACTACCCCTTAAGGATAGTTTAAAAATATTAAATTTACATATTATTTTAGAATTCTTTGAATTATTTTGAAACTCTTGTTTTGTACGTTTTGAAAATATTCTCATGATAAAATCGCTGTGACAGTATAATTATTCGAATCGCCCTGTATATTAGTTGTAATAATAATAATAATATGATACTAGAAGATAAGCAGAAAGAGAACTTTTGAAAGTCCATGCAACTACCCCGTGCAGTCGTCGACGCGATGGGGTCGAGAAGGAAAAGCGAGAAAACGAAAAAAAAAAAAACTATTCTCGAACGAAATCTATTTGTCCCGTATAACACGTGTTGTACAACACTCGTACACGGCGCGCACACACACACACAAGTCGAATTATGATTTTTCTCCCTCAACCTGCAACTCCACCATTTCCATCACACCCCATCCCCGTCGTCGTTGTCGTCGTCGTCGTCGTATATTTATAGCGTTTCGTTTTTCTAGTCACGTAACGGCACGCACAACGCACATGATTACCGGGGAACGCGCACGCCACCGAGCAAACGCCCCGGACAAAGTGTAATAATAACAGCACACACACACACACACACACACAGCTCGATGCGAATCGTATATATATATATATAGAGAAATGACCTTTGAACCAGGGGGGGGCGAAGGAACACGGGTTGGAGGAGGGGAAGTGAAATATAAATCGACACGATTTCACCTCTCTGCAGGCGAGCGGCAAATTGCAGCCAATTATGACCGTCATTACTCATCTTTGTTGTATATACGAACAAATGGATACGAGTTTGTCGGAATTGAGACTGCAGCGGGGCGCAGCGGGGGGAAGGTGGTCGTTTTTATTTTATTTAATTTTTTTTTTTTTATTTTTTCGTTTTCAATTTTGTATTTTTTCCCCCCGCCCACCCGTTCGTCTCGTCTCACCGACGCTGCAGACTCTCATCATTTCCCTCGGTTTACACGCGCGGCTCGCGTGTAATTGGATATTTCGGATTCAATTCGGCGGCGGCGGCGGCGAAAGAATAATAATATAAATGTTCGCGTCAAAACTCGCGCCAACGCCTATTATTATTATTATTATTATTATAACACAGCACCGCGTTGTTACATATTATTATTATTATTACCGTTCTTATTACCGTTGTCGCATTAATAATAATTCGCGTCGGTTTTTAACGCGGAAAAATCTCTCCGTGACGCGGAATCGTGATTGCCGGGCGGTGGTTTTCGCCCGTATTTTCCGTCGCGCAGTTACACCACAGTTAGGTTTTGGTTTTTCGCTTTTGAATACAATTCCCGCGCAAACGCTGCTCCGGCTCTCGCCTCGTTTCCAAATCGCGTGTCATAGCCAAACGGGACGTTCCTAACCTAACCTAACCAATGATGCAACTAATAAGAGGTGCTAGGGGATGCTTAAGTACCCCCGTTTCCCATGTTGTAAATTTAAAACGCTCATAGGGTTTTAACAATCTAAAATTATTTTTGAGAATTCATATACCTACTAAGTAAAACACTGCAATCCAAAACGACTACGCTGGGGAAGGACGAAATCATTATTGCCAGTGTTGTAATTGAGTAGTTTCAAAATACGAGAAAACAGACAATGCATTTTCTGAATTATGGATAAATATTTTACAATAATTTTGTGAAAAATATTGATATATCATTAGACATTTCCCATTATAGGTTAGTTAAGATAGTAAAAAAATAATTATTTCCGATTAGTTAATTAAATATTGATTTAAACAAATATTGAACACATTTTCTAATATGGATGGAAAAATTATACCTAAAACTTTAATTTTATTAAAATAGAAAAATTTAATTTTTGAATTTTTTTTTATCAAAAATGGTATTGTAAATATCATCATTTAATAATCCTAATGTTGGAAATATATAATGTTGGAGTGGGCAGAGCCCCTCAATGCTATGTAAGTGATTTATAATTGTAGCACCCCCCCCATGTGAACTCTATTTCCGCCATTGTTGAGTTGAAAGTTAAATATTTAAAATATTTAAAAAAAGACCAACTTAAGTTTGACTTGTCAACAACCTAACATAACACTTTTAATATTATCTATTTTCAACTATTCCGTCTTTGTTATCCAGACTTTATTAATTTTATACTCTAATGTATTTATTTTGTTTTTTTTCTTTTTGTCTAATTATTTATCACGTAATTTTTGATTTAATACAAATTCTAAATAATAATTTTTAAAAACAAACCAGTATTTTGCGTTTAATCGTGTTACAGACGTCTCAATATTTGCTCAGCTACCGTATTGTTATTAATTGCTTTATTTTTTTGTGTGTATTCTGAATTGTATTAATTTATCATGTGCGTATGATTAAATATATTTGTTTAATGTAAATTTATGAGTAACTGTATTACAGTTTACTAACTTCCGTTGACAAATCGCACCGCGGTATTTGATCGGTTCGTTAGTAATATAAAGAATATTAATAATCGTCAATTTTAACACACCCACTAAGGGTATCTGACACGAAGAGCAAAGAATATCCGTAGTGCGAAGTATATCCAGTTTTTTTTTTCCATACTTTACTTTACTTATCTTTTACTTGTCTATCTATGTTTAAATTTTCATAAAGTTGAGTTCAAAAAATGTTGGTTTCAGAGTCTTTTTTTGACAAAATTTAGGTAGTTTTTTCCAAAAATTAAAATGAAGAATTGAGAAATTAAAATAATAATCTCTTTAAAGAACTAACTAGAGGCAAATCAGGTTTCAAAAAGTTGCTGGTCGAAACTTTTAGACAAGGAAAAAAAAGAAGAAGAAAAAAAGGCTGGATAGACTTTGCACCATAGATATACTTCGCTTTTCGAGTGTAATGTACTTGGTGGGTGTATTAAATTTTAAAGAAACGATTAATCATTTCTTCAATAAAATGATTATGAACTGAGATTCAGTGATAATACAATAATCACATAACGATAATTACTACGTTACCATGGTCACCATGGTTTCTATAGTTACCATGATCACCATGGTTGCTATGGTTACTACGGTTGACATGGTTACCATAGTTATAATGTTACCTTGGTAACTATGATTATCATACTCACCACAATTTCTATAATTGCCATTTAAAATAAAGGGACGTTACAAATTAAAATAGTAATCCTTTTGTCACCGATTTTTTGTCGTCCAGGACTGGTGTAAATCATTAAATTTTGCATTAACGTTTAATTATCTATTGAATTTACAAATCGTCTTATTACTGATCTCTCCCCATATCGTCATATTGAATGAGTGTGATCAAAGTTACTATTGAATTCCATCAAACGGGAAATATTAAAACTAGGTAAATACTTGAATTTTAAATGTAGTTTCATTATATTTCACTTAAGTCTATTTAATAAAATTATGTTTCTCTCTTTGTTTTAGATTCGGGTTAATTATATGAAAATAATTAGTGAGTCAAAACGTTTGGGTAGGAAAAATCGACAAATTTTTAGTAGGGTGATTTTTTTTTTTTTAAATAAATAAATCAGTTAAAAGTCAATAGATATCGATCAATACTTTTGAATCGTATGAGTTCTAACTGTGTTTTATTTTATAACAACGTGAACCCCTCCAAGATTATCTTTCGGAATGGGGGGGAGGGGGTGGTAAAGTAGTGCTCCGTTCCGACCTATAGATTAACGAACGGTTTTCCTGTTGAACACCGCGCATTCATTATTCCAAAAAAAAAAAAATAAATAAATAAAATAAAAAAATAAACAAATAAAAAATAAAAACAAAAAAAAAATTGTAATCCAATTTACCCGTTATTTCACGTAAACCTTTCAACCCGTACTCTGCAATTATTTCGCATTTCCGCGACATTTATTTTTCAAACTAGGAGACTTTCAAAAAACAACGGAATTACGGTGCGCGGGTGTAAAGGACGCCGCGGCAATGGATTTAAACAGCGAACCCATTACGTCAGAATCGTGACGAGGCACGAATTTCGAAATTAGAGATAGGTATCTTTTTGTTTTGTGTTCGGTTAATGTTTTTTTGAACGAGTGAAACGTGCGACTCGTTAAAAATTATTTAAAATTAAATTACGAGTTTTTCGCGGAATTAAAGCCGGAGGTGGTGGCGGCGGAGGGTTTCTATTCTAATTGAAATTTATTTTAATTCCTTCTACTCTTTTTTTCCCCCCACCGCGTACGCGTTTCGGCCTTTCGGGCATATATTATTATTATTGTTATTATTACCACTCGCATTATACGCAACACGAGTGATGCGTAACACGACGTCCGAAAGCTGATAAAACGCTTCGAATGCGTTCGTAAATAAAAATCCGTATAATACTCGTAATATAAAAAAAAAAAAAACCGAAAATACTTCACACCATGGGTATTCTTCGTTTCTCGGGTAGGATTTGGAGGGTGTATTAAATTTCGAAGAAACGATAAATCGTTTTTTTTTTGAAATACAACGATTATGAGCGGAGCTTCAGTTCATATGAAATGATTTTACTAAAAAAAAATATAAAGATTATTAATAATACAAAAAAAAAATATTTTATACTAGGCCAGTTTTTTATGACTGAAGTGGTGGTCCACTTATTAACTGAAAACAGGCAAAATAAATTGATGATAAAATATAGGTTCCAACTTTTTTTTAACATTTTCAAAATATTCTCGCTCTAAAATTATGTTCATAATTTTTTATAGCTATTAAATTTCCATAAAATTTTAAATGAAAAAATAATATTTAAGGAATTTTTATCAAATGTTGGGTAGTTTTTCCCACACTTTAGAGAAAATTCTTTAGAGTACCTTTTAGAGAAATTATTATTCAAAAACATGCTAGTTAAAACAGTACTATCCGAAGAAGTGTTTAAAAAAAAAAAAAAAAAGACAATTTAAGTTCATTGTAAAAACACCATCTTCTTTACTCCACTCTTAATCTAAAATTTGCTGAACATAAATTTCAGTCATTTCACCATGGGTCTTCTTCGCACCTTAGGCTATTTTGATGGATGGGTCAGATTTAAAGAAAAACAATTAATTATTTATTGAAAAAAACGTATCTGAGTGGAAATTCAGCTATATGAGATAATTTTTTCTTAAAATTTAAATAGTTTATTAATAAAAAAAAAAAAAAAAAAAATGTATTTTGTACTTACTTAGTTTTATATCCCACAATTAACTGAAAATAGAAAATTAAAAATATTGATTTGTTTTTAAATTTCCGTGCAGACTTTGCGTTTGATATTTTATTCATATTTAATTTTCGATATCGTTGCCGGATTCGTACGTAACTTAGGGTTGTCAGATTTCAAATTTCAAAACGTGAAAATATTTTCATTTTTTCAAATGAAAAATATTTACCCCTCTTTCTGATGCTCTTTTAAATGCAAATGTTTTTAGTTAATTTCTATATGAATTTTTTATTATATTTGAACAATATTTCAACGGCTTTGTTCAATAACAAACGCATACTAAATAAAATTCATGTTTTATTTGTACGCAACATTTTTCAACTTAATCAAATAATAATAATAATAATAATAATAAAATAAAAACTGTGTATTTATGAGCAATACCTAAGTATTAGGCATGTAGGAATGTAATTATATAATTAACATAGTTGGTTATATAAATGAATATCTTTGAATATTGACTGATGTCCTAAGGATCGAAGGGATACTGTTTTTTTTTTATTGTATGGGTAATATTTTGGAAAATGGGACATTTTGGTGTCCCAGAGAGAGTGTTTGGGACACAACGGGACCTCTAGATATCAAATAAGGGACATTCCTGTGTTATACGGGACGTCAGACAACCCTTACGCCATAATCGCCACTCGCGATCTGGGTCGGAAAAACCTCATTGTAATCGATATAAAAAATAACGCACGACGTGTTTTTCCCCGGGGCCGTACACACTCACACACTTGTCGTTTGTTTATTTCGCGATTTCGTTGTATTACGTTTGTTTTGTTTTTGTTTCCCCCCCCCGCATTTATCTTCTTTTCTCCTCCACTCGGCCATCCCGATGTGGTCATATGGCGGCTGCGGGGGCGGCAAAGTTCTATTGTTTTCCCCTTTTTGTAAAACTGCCGTCACCGTCCTTTGAAGTGGAAGTTTATACATACGCTATTTTATATGTGTGTGTGTGTGTGTGTTTTTGTATTTTTGTCTCGTAAAATCGTCCGCGGCGGCGGCAGGGAGACATTGTAAGTCGTGCATCGAGGTGATCGGAGGGGAAAAATTCGATGCGACACACGACCACTCTTAAAGAATTTAAGTCGGAAGTTTTAAAGACAGAGCGGGGTGTGGGAGTGAAGGGGAAGTGGAGTCCGAACGCATAATTTATTACTCTTCTCGTTCCGGCCGTCTAACAATCTAAATAGATCGATCGACCGTTTGTCCGCTCGCATCGACACACACACACACACACACATACCCACATACCCACAAATTCCCTGTAAACATAACACACACACACACACACACACACTGGCACGATGCGTGTAAACGCGCACGCATACATCGACACGAATACACACGTATACGACAAGCCGCCGCCTCGTATCGGTCCACTAGACAAAGTAGGGTTTTTGGCGGGCGCCGACGAATTCGAAACTCGCGAATAAATCACCATGACACTTTCACGGTCGGTTAAGAGAGGAGGCGCTGGGGGCGGCGGCGGCGGTGGCGACGGGTCTCGAGGGTCGTCCCTAATGAAATAAGTTTTCTTCGTTCTTGTTAAATGAACCGGTGGTGAAATAACTTGGGCGTCTAAAATAATTCGCCTGCGTACTTACCAGTTCGCGCGAACTCTGTCTCTCTCTCTCTCTCTCCCCTGCCCCCCGCCCCCTTCACAGCTCGTCACTCTGTCACATCTACACCGTCCCCAACGTGTCTCGTACACGAGCCTCGTGTAAAACCACTCTATTATCACTCGGTGCACCGCGGGGAGGTGCACGGGATGCTTTTTCCCACCACCACCACCGATGTGAGGCCTCACATGCAATAACACATTTACTGTGCTACGGATGTCTCTTAACCATCGTTCTCACTTCTCACAAAAAATTATGTGAACCGCCACGAAAACGCACGAAGAGAACACGAAACCCTGAATACCCACTATTATATTAAGTTATAAAATAAAAATTTAGTACAAATATTTCAACGCCAAAAAACTATTAACAGGAAAATAAAAACAGATTTTTAAAAGGGAAAAAAATGTATTAGAAAATTTGAAATACAGAAAAAAACTTTTCATTAAAAAATGTTCCTAATACCAAAATATTCACCACACTATCTCTACATGAATTTCAAATATCAAAAAGATAAACTTCATGTTGTTATTTATTTTTTTCGTTTTAGTGAAATTTTCAGTGTATTTTCTTCAATTTCGAAATATATTTGAATATATTGTGATATTTGAAAAATAACGCCTTTCTAGTACCATCTCGTAGCGATTTGTAATATTTAAAAATGCGGTTGGAACTTTTGAACAATTACTCGTACCCGAAAAAGCTTTTCCATACAAAAAACAAAAAAAATGTAATCATCATTTTGCAGTTTTAATTCGTAATTAATTAAATAAGAATAACCAACTGAATTTATTTAGAATAGAAATCAATTCATAAGCTTTAGGTAATAATATATATTATATTAGTGAAGTTAGATTCTTATTTTCATTTTCAGGCCACTCATAGGTTGTTGACAATGGAGGGGGGAACGAATGCACACCCTGCTCTTCGCCCAAATAGCTTCGCTGTCTTTTTATCGAATATTTTATCGCATTTCAGAGCGTTAAAATTCACCCCCCCCCCCAACAAATTGTGTAACGTATCACTTGCGTTTACCGCGTCGACACAAATAGTATAGTTTTTGATGGATCAACACTATTGTACATGATAACGTACGCCGCAATAACGATGACGACAACGATTCGTCGTGTAATCTACGTGACTTTTACCCGAAAAATCGGTTTATTATTGTTATTACTACTATTGCATACTGTGACATTTGTGGCCCGCGAAACACGTGCCCTCGATTTTTGTCTTCGCGGACTTTATTTTACGATACCATATTATAATATGATCGGTTTTGAGCATTATCTACAGAGTGATTTAAAAAGCAAGCTCACCACCCTTTTTTTTGGTCGTAAAGATGAAAATATTTGGGATTTATTTTGGGCGAGTGTTCAATGTACTATAAAATTTGCAAAATATACAAAAACTTACCTTATGTATATATATATATATATATACTAACTGCATACTCAGGAATGTTAATGATTGATATCTCAGGTGTCAGATTCGAAAACAATAACTGTATGAACGACTAAAATACAAAACGTGTGTGGTTTATGTTGATAATTTATTTGATTTTATAATTACTCACTTTTTCTATCCTCGTTATAAACAGATCACATCGACTCGGGGGTTGATTATTTAATTAAATGATTAAATGATTAATGGATTAACATGCACGACCTCAAATCAATATTTTCTATTATGTAAAAACACTCAATTCATTCAATTAGGCCTGTATCGTGGTAATGAGAGATGACCAGTGCAAGGTCAAAACACTTACAAAATGCGTTTTACCAACAAGATTATTCTTCAATCACAAGTTATACTAGCAATTTAATGATTACTACATTGAGACTGATGCCGAATATTGGATTCGGCACCTACCGCCACAAGAGTATGGGGGGGGGTATGGTGGCAGATGTGTAAAACCAATACATCTGAAATACCAAAGAAACATGAATAACACCAATATTTATAATACTTTCTATATTTGCGCGAAACAAAGTAGTTATTTTTTAAATTTACCTTATTATAACAATCATTAATAAACAATTGAACAATATAATGTAGGTATTACCTGATAAAGCTTCATAATGAAATGTTAATTACAATAATATGTGATGTATTAATAATGAAAATTGCAGTAAATAGCATATCGTGTGGGATATATAAATAAAAAATACAATAAATATCATTATGAGATTTACAAATATGAAGAATATAATATAATATGAAATAAAATATGTGATATAATAATTATTAATAAGGTCTGTGGTAAATAAGAAATCGTGTCGGACATAATGAGAAATAACATAATATTGTAATAACAGTATGCAAGTATATTATTTAGGGTCAGGTTTGTTTTTTGGATTTATACTACTTGAAAGATGCAACAAAGCCAGGAAATAGATCACGAATGCCACCATCCGACCGAAATTGTTTTTGAGTTGAACCGCCGAGATCATCGTGAACAGCCCCAAAACACTTAGTTATAATTGTAATAACGCGGCAATACACTTAAAAAACTTATGGGCACGCCATAGCCGTTTTCCGCCAATTTATTGTAAAATTCGGCTATGCTAAATGTCAACATTTTAAACAAATACAAGTGTATTCGGGTGATTTGTGAACTTTAAATCTCACATGATTCAACCAAAATTTTACAAAATTTGATTATTAAATAATCGAAAACATAATATTCAAATAATAATTCATATTTTATAGTATTTCTCACATTTACTATTTAAATTTTACATATTTTTGAAATCGGTTAAATATTTTATAATTTGTGTACATTAAATTTTGATTAATTATGCGAGACGTATTGTTCACACAGGTAATTGTCTAGGATTTTGATTTATGATATTCTGAAAACGATTTAAAATTTATGTACCTATATATTTTTGATTAATTATAAAGTTTATAATTTGTGTACACATTAAATTTTAATTAATAATATTATACATCATTGTGACTCACGTAAAAATCGAGTTAATCATAATTCAAATAGTACATGTGGCGTGTGCGTGTGCATGTTATTCGAGATTTATAGTTCAATCACCGAATAATTATTATTGATAAATAAAATAAATATTGATTTATGATTTTATGAAAACGGTTTAATGACAAAATATCTACACTAAGGTCGTGTTTTGATATATTTCACTGATTTATCGTAATTTTTTTTTGTTTTCATTATACATTTTCAGCAGTGCTGCAATAACATTTGTCATGCAGCAAATACGCTCTGTAATGAGCTTTCAAGTAGTTTTTTTTTTTTTTTTAGGGGGCACTGAAAAATATTTTGCTTTTCAACGGGGCAGTGACTTTAAAAAGACCGAAAAACCACTGGTTTAACAGAATCGTAAATGATCATTTATGTATTTTTAAACAATAATATACACTCACCGCGCGCGTCACAGTTTAGCATAACACATCTGGGAGGCGCCTCGGGACACCTGTACTTTTCGCGAACGTACATAACATTATAATATACGTGCGTACGAATATATTATTATATTTTATTGCGCGTTACCGCGGCCGTTGTGGCGTGCTGCCGAGTCTTGCCGCGCGAATGTAGGCGCATTAAAACTTTGGCTTTTGATGTTTAATCGACTGTTACGCGCGCGCTTAACTCGTGGCGGCGGCGGCGACGATGACGACGACGGGGGGGGTTCAAATACCCCCAACTTGATCTAGACCGCGGCGGTGGTGGCGGATTTAACGGTCGTTTAGTCGGTAAATGACGCCGACCGAGATCTCCCCCCTCCGCGTTTTGTTCCGGGGCGCAGCCTAAATTACTGAAATTAAAAAAAAAAAAAAAGTTAAGTATAGACAAAAAAGTCGGACACAATTCCGCATCAGACGCACCGCGGATGTTGTTCGTTCCTCGGGTCAGATATGCTTAGGGGTGTGTAGAATTTCAAATAATATATGATAAATCGTTTCTTCAGTAACACGATTTTGAACGAAGCAAGTTTTATTAATATAAAGAACAATAATTGTCGTCATTTTCATCACACCCACTAGCAGTATCTGACCCCAACAGTGATGAATATCCGTGGCGCGAAGTATGGTCGGCGTTTTTTCGTCTATACTTTGCTTTAATTTATTTTTTTTATCTAACATTAAAGAAAAGGGGGAAAAATAATGCGAAAAAATTGTTAGAAAATATTCCAACATTTTTTTTTCACATTTTCAAAATTTTCTCGCGCCAAAATGTTTCTCATATTATTGTCTATCTATGTTTAAATTTTCATAAAGTTCGGATCGAAAAATGATGGTAAACATTTTACAAGGGTTTGATTGAAAAAAATCGGAGAAATTACAGACAAATTCTTATTTTAGATTCTGAACGAAGTGAAGAAGCTAGTGTTTTTACAACGATGTTTATTTTTTTTTTTCTGTATACAACTTTTCGTATGGCAATACTTGTCCAAAAGTTTCTATCAGTAACTTTTTGAAACCGGATTTGCCTCTAGATTGTACTTTAGAGAGATCATTTTTTGAGTTTCTCAATTCTTCAATTTTTTTTTTTTTTTTTGAAAACCTACCCAAAATTTGACAAAAACGACTTGGAAACCATAATTTTTTGATCCGAACTATATGAAAATTGAAAAATAGATGGAAAATAATATAAGAAAGATTTTGGCGCAAAAAAATTTTGAAAATATGAAAAAAATTATGGACATTTCTCTAACATTTTTTTTTCTCGTTTATTTTTTATATTATTAACTTCCCTCGTTCAGAATGGTTTTATTGAAGAAATGATTTAACGTTTTTTTTAAAATTCAATACACCCTAACCCAACCGTCGTCGCACGAAGAACACCCATCGTGCGAAGTATGTCCAGTTTTTTTTTTTTTAAATTAAAATCCTCAGATAGAGTCGTACAGGATGAGATTCGATCGCCGTTTTTCACACAGATCTCACTAAAGAACTGCAAACGAATTCCGATTACACAGATTCTCGCCATCCCATAACGTATTCGACTGCTCGCACTTTTTTCGATTTCGATTCGGACGAGAACCACCGTGTCCGAGTACACCTATTCGGCGGCGTATGCATTTCGATCGATCGCGCGGAAACGTGAGCGAAATTCGGAAAATAGAAGAGAACAAATTAAATTAAACTCTCCCGAAAAAGCCGACTTCGGTTCGATCGTCGACACAGGTCCTGTTCGCTGTTTTACGAACCGTTATAAATACCGAGAAACGAGAATGAGCTCAGCCAGAGATAATATCGCCTTACACAAAAGAGATAAGTTACAGGGAAGGGTGTGGTATACTTTTAATTCCGTTGTAATCATTAACATGAAGTACGGAACGAATTTTATTCTCCTCGTACAAACTTCGTGAACCAGCTCGTGCTAGTGAGATTTGAGTCATATTTTGCGTTTTGACAACGCGGTACTTTACCTACTTATGGCAGCTATCTCGTTGTTAATAGTAAATTCAAAATAAAATTAAGTACATCATACGGTCTATCGCTCCCATAAAACCCCTAAATTGATAAACCACTCGATTTTGGAGATTTTTTTGACGCCGGTGACAAAAATTCTCCAAAATCGCGTGACGTATCTTAAATAAGGATTTTAGAGGACCGGGAATTTCATGAAAACACTCAATTTCCATTAAAACAATAATTTACGAAATTGTAACATATTATATATGTCTTATACGCATTGCTTATACTATCCCTTCTTTCTCCCTCTAAATTTGAGCCTTGTTTCCTATTTCACTATTGTATATTATTATATTCATATTAAACGGGTTCGTCCCGCACGGTATACTTAAAATAAAACTTTTAAAACTGGCATTAACTCACATAATTTAATTTAAACAGTAATGATAATAATAATATAGTTATTAAATATGAATTGAAAATAACAAAATACTGAAAACAAATTTCACAAAATTAGTAACTGTTTATTTATTAAAAAAAAAAAAAATGTACGATTAAAACATGCAAAGTTTAAATTTAATTATGTGTGAGTTAATGTCAGTTTTAAAAGGTTTAAAAAAACTGTGCTAGGATTCCGTATACTGTTGTTCTAATGAAAAAATTAATATTTCCAAGACGTTTTCCATTCTTTCTAACCCCTATGATGCCCTAAAGCGATTTCGTAATTACGCATTATTTATAATATCCGAAGTTAAATAATTATTAAACGTAATATTGTAGGTACACGGACTCTCACAAATACGCGTACCAAAAACGTGTTTTTCAATAACAAACAAATAATAATAATAATAAAAAAAAAAAGAGTCTAAATATTAAATCGAATTAACGTTTTAATTAGTAATCCATTACTCGACAACACTGTTCGTTATTGAATTTCGAAAACCGTTATTCGCGCCGTACGAATAATTTACTCCCAACTCACACCTCCCCCCACCCCAGCAGCATCGGGACTCTTTTGTTCGTATAATATTTTATTGTTCCGTAATATTTTCGTCGACAAACGGTCGAAAAATTTGCTCGTTATGCGACACGATTTCCCCCCGACACGTTCCCGTTTTCGCCTGCACGCAGCGCCCCGTCGTTGTGCGTGATGTTATTAATTATGCAGATCGACAGTCGATCGTTTCGTTTCACCTGTAGTCGTGAATCATTCGTACAAATCGTCTCGCAGTCGGTAGTTCAAATTATATTCGGATGTCAAAAATTTTTGGTCTGTGCGCATCCAAAGAGACAGAGTTTACATTTCGCGACTCCAGACCCGTAGCCGGACCAAATTCTCAGGTGGGGAAAACCAATTTTAGGGGGGGGAGAGGGGCATTATATATAAAAATAATATTTATGCGTTTTTTAATTTATTTACACTGACATCTCATTAAATGAACACAACTGTAATTTTCCATCAAATATCCATGTATAACAGAATATTTTGGATACCTACGAAGGAATTTGCAATAATACATTTATTTTAAAAATACGAAACAAATAATACTGAATATTAAAAATAAAACTCAAATTAGAGTTTAAATAATTAAATGATGAACATAGGGGGTCGTGGTTTCAAAAAGACTGAGAACTTCTAAAAAAAAAGATTTGCCTATCTAAAAGCTTTTCTAATGTTTTTAATATTCTTAGAGGGGGCAAAGATTTGGTTTAGGGAGGGCAACGCCCCCTCTGCCCTCCCCCCCCCGTAGCTACGGGCCTGCGCGACTCGCCCGAAATATCGATTTGAATAAACACCTGTTTTGATTATTATTATTTTAACGTGATTTTTATACTGTAATGAATACATTTTGAACGGTCTGGGGCGGGTAATAGTAACACGCCTTACCAGGGCCAACAAGGAAAATGAATCAAAAAGGAGGGGTGATAAAAAACTTGATAATAAGAAACACTGACGTCGTTGGCTCACAAAAATATCTATTTAATGTAATGCCGATTTACAAAAAATAATGACGATTGAAAACAATTTTAAACAAAAACATATATCAGTGGACTGTAAAATAATCGTATTTAAAAAATTCGTAAACACATAAAATTAATAGTAAGATTATATAATATTGTCATCCGTGTGACTATTTAGCTGTCAGTGTAGCAATAAATAAAAACATATAAAAGTGTATAAAATTATCATCCGTGTGATAAAATAAACAATAATTACTAAATATTACCTACTCATTTAAATACAATAATAATTAAAACAATAAAAAACAACAATAATACCTGCAGGCCGAAATTACAAATTACACGTACGACGAATTGACATTGGACAAACAATAAAAAAATGGTGAACAATAACTATAACAATTTAACACTTTTATAACAAAATAAGTACCTTAATAATAATATACGAAATATTTAACATCGCACGCGCACCGATCAATTACTACAATAATTCTATTCAGACGTCGTTACGATTAACGAACGGCGGCCAATAATTAATGACATTAATGCACGTAATTATGCATTTTAATTATATCCAACGACGGGAAGAGGAAAAGGAGATAAGTAGACGGGACTTGGCGTAGCAAAGTTCGTGTTACCTAATAATCACAAACGATTACGGCACGAACACATTTTTTAACGCGTTTTTCAGGATCTCAAAGACTTTTTGATTTATATATTTATATATATATATATACTTTTGTTTTTTTTTTTTTTTACATTAAAATTCCATTCCTATTCATCACTGCCGCGAGAAAATAATAACAAAACGAAAAGTTACCGATTTTTTCGATTTAATTGTCATATTTAGAGTTTATATTTAAGAGGACGTCGCACCCTCCCTCATATGTTGACTCCGTCTTACTAAAATATAGCACAGTAATTTTTTTCGTACAGCAGAATCCATTTAATGTTATAAGCTTTAGTATTACAGTAAATTTACCTATTATCAAACTTAAAAATGAGAACATTATCTAGGGCATCTCATAGGATTTTGTTGAAATTTTTATTTTAAAGTGAGTTATAATCATTTGAAAGTAATAATATTTTCAACAAAATCCTACGAGATGCCATAGATCAGTGGTTCTTAACCTTTTTCTAATGACGAAACACTTAACGTTTTATAAGATTTTCGGCGGAACACAATGATTTTTCATGGTTATACAAGTCCTATAATAAATGACCAACAGCTAAATAAGAATAAACATTTTGGGAGGCTAATCCAAACTTTATGAAAATTCAAACATAGATAGACAACATAATATGAGTAATATTTTCTGCGTGAGAAAATTGTTTTGAAAATGTGAAAAAAAATGTGAAAATATCTTTAATTCTAACACTTTTTCCAGAGTTTTGAATTTTGGCGGAACACTTATCCCAAGTTCACGGAACACCGGTTAAGAACCACTGCCCTAGATAATGTTCTCACCTTTAGGTTTGATAATATGTAAATTTACTGTCATACTAAAGCCAACAACATATTAAATGGATTCTGCTGTAGGCAAATTTGCTATGTTGTACGTTAGGTTTCAGAATCGATATTTTGGATTTAACATTGGCAAACGAGAGAAATTAATTTTATTAAATAATAATAATATTCTCAAGTCATAAACGTCACATTATTCGCTCGCACTTTAATATCATTAGATCTTTATCCGTCTTCTCATTATTTTACAGAGTTAATTTATATATATTTTTTTTGTATTGTTATTATTACACGTTTTACACCCACACACACACACACACACACATAAGCACGGAAAGTCGAACAAATGAGTTATTGCACGCACACCGCGCGGCGGCTCGTCTGAGGCGAAGTCTGACAGTTTACCCCAAAACAAACGTACGACAATCCATAAATCAGTATTATTTGTCGAGTGCGTCTCTGGCTGTAAAACAATACGCTATATACCGTATATTATACGTATTATTAAATATGTAAAAGTTGAATTCGTGTTTTTTTTTTTTTTTAATGAAACAAAATCCATTACTAGATAATACTTTTGAGAGGTATTTTTTCGAAATTCTTTGTTGATTTTTTCGAAATTTGAGAAAAACTGTCAAACATTTAACAAAAACCTCTTGGAAACTATATTTTATTAATCGAAACTTTATGAAATTTCAAATATAGATAGACAATGATATTTTGAGAAATATTTAAACGCAAGAAAATTTCGAAAACACCTTCTTTCACATTAATTTTTTTTTTTCTTTCATGTCCTCAGTTAATTAAATTTTATATTTTATGATAAAATTTGAAAATTCGGTGATAAAATAAGAAATACACATATCGCAGGATATAATTTTATTATTTACATGTACTGTACCTTTTAAATCCGTTTTTATGAATGTACTATAATTATCGAGCCCCGTTGATCGGGAAAATCGTTTGTGTTCACAATATTATATTGAGACTCGGAGACCTTTTTTTTTTTCTTCAGGCTTCCACTTTAAACTGGGTTTGACCACCATTTGAGGGGAGGGGGGGCGGTTCGAACCCCAAAATCAGCCCCTTGCGCATGGGCTTGTTTCGACAGGTCGTTTATCTCTGTATTCTCAACGGATTTCCCGAGTAAAAAAAAATAAAATAAAATCGAGTAAATACGGTAATATCGATATTAGTGCCAGTATATAATATTTTATCCGTAACAATCACGTCTCCGGCTAAAGAATTTGAAATTCCCATAAAATCCCAACTCTAATTATTACTGCACGGGCGTGTATACTATGTTATAGGCTCGAGACTTTAGTAAATCGTTTTCACTCGCCCTATTTTTCGCTCGCTGAAAAATAACGTTTTCGACTTCCGATTCCAGTTACTGAGTGATTAGGGAGACCCTAAAGTTCGCGTCAAAAAAAAAAAAAAAAAAGGACGAAAAATTGTTTTAAATTTGTTTTCTGGTACTTAAGCTACCTAGTCTACTGCTGTTTTCGGTACTTTCAACAACACCATTCGTTCAACGGGAATATTTTTTTTAACGAAGTACACACACACACACACACACACACACATGCAATATATATGTATATTAAGAAACACCGAAAACTATTTTTTTAACAAGTGAATTGTTAACTGTTGAAAGTACAAAACTTTTTTGAAAAACAGTATTTTTTTTTTTTGTTTTGTTTAGTTTATCCGTCGAAATAAAATATACAACTCGCAAATGAATAAAAACAAGAAGAACTGTAATATTATTTGAGTACATAGTTTATAGGTAGGTTAAATTGTATTTTATTCAAAACGTAAAAGGACGTGACAAATTTCGATTTCACTATCTGTCGACGAGATATTTACATGAAAATTTGAAAAATATTATTGAATTAAAAACGAATTTAATGCATTCAAATTTCCAATTCGATTCGACTCGGGTTAACCCTACGTAAAACTTATTTTATAACTAAATTTTTTTACGCATTCACACAAATGTATGGTGCGAGACTGAGTAAATTTATTTATCGAAAACTGAATTATTGATAGCTAAAAATTCTTGGGAAGAAACAGCCACTATCACCTCTCGCTTGAATCTACTGAGAAATGATGAATCAAGTGGGGATGAATTATTATTTTATAATTTATAATCTATAATAAAATATAAAACGTGTGAAACGCAAGCGCGTCTTATTAATACGTAAAATACAAACGTCATTTGCTTGTTTATAAAAATTATTATTACGTTATTGTAAAAAATAATCCGTTTCGTGTTTGCGTTTTTTTTTTCCTGCTCTCTTCTCCGTCCATTAACCCGGCAAATAAACAATAAATTATCATCCGAACGACAATAAGTCGTTGCTCGGAATGACGACGAATAGTGCGCGGGAATAACTTTCACGAGATGTCAATAAAATATAGACTTTCAGTGTTCGTAGTGGCTGATGACACGAGTGATGGCCTTTTTTTTTATTATTATTATTATTATTATTATTATTTTCGTTTCCCGTTTCTCTTTCCTCCGGAATGACTGAAATTCCACCGGAGCCTTTAGACTTCAGAGAGAATGGAATTTCTCTCGTGTCGTTGTATAATAATAAAGGCCTCATTTCACAGCGTACGCGCGTAAACCGTTCGCAGATAATATTGGTCTGGGACGGTATATATATAAACGAGTATTCTATACATATATATATATATATGCCATTAGCGACGGCCGTGGAGAAATGATCTAAGATTCCGCGCTATCGGACTACATTGATTTTTCGGAATTTAGATTAAACGTTTGTGTTACAATGCGAAACCCTTTTTGATCATAATGGATCGTAAGCAGCTGCTGCGAATACTGTTGACACCGGTGGGGCAACTAGGAATTTTTCGATTGATGGACGGGGGGGGGGTATTTACCTAGAATTTACAAAATAAATTACTTTAAATAAAAAAAAAAAAAAAAAACTATAGTATAACGAATTATGTAAATGAATACTCAAAAGGAATCGGCTAAATAACCCGGTCACGTTGAAATATCCAATAAACTTTTTTTTTTTTTTTGTTTTTCCTTATTAGTTTTATAACGTCATCTTTCTGTACCTGAAATATACTGTCATACAACTACAGTCATATAAAATATCGGTGCTTGAATTTCTAATTAAGGTTAATAATCCGTTTGTTTTCTACGATTTTTTTTTTTTTTTTTAAGTACGCCAATAATGGATTTAGAACATTGATTTACAAAAACATGGATTTAGAAATGGTCGCTCTTCTATTACTAACTTATGAATTTTTAAGCAGACAATTTTTACATGAAAACGTTTGGTGATATGATTTATTTATTTTGAATTTTTTTCTAAAATTTTAGTATAAAATATCAGATTTAATTTGTGTCCTAAATATATATATATATATACGTTATTGCCGTAGCGTAATGCTGTAGTAATAATTTGGAAAAGGAAAAAAAATTAAAAATTATAAATAAAACAAATGTTACTGCATTGATCAAATCGTACTGGGAAATCCTAACCTAACCTAACATAGAAGGAAATTTGAGTAGAATCAAAAATATTTTAAAGGCCATTACACGCTTTTTTATTTTCCCATTATTTCAATGTCATAGTGAAAAAAAAAAGTACAATTGGTCGTATGACACAGATAACAATATAACAAGAGATATTGTTTAAAAAGTACAAACTGTACAATATAGACACGTTGCAAAATTAAATAAATAAATGAATCTTACAATCGTACAACAAATCAAAACACAGAACTCTTATCGTAATAGTATATTAAATACAAAAAGCGTCTGTCGACATTTTCGAAAAGATTACATCCATTACTTTAAAATTTTTCGGGGAAAAAAAAAAAAAAATCCAAAATGTTCTCCCTAAACGTCAACACCGTTTAAAATATAAAACGTTTGTTGTTTTCGTTCCCACGAGCCTTAAAAACAGAGTGATTCGATTATCGTATATCCGTTATCCCGGGAGATATCGCGAGGGGTGTAAATCCTCGTGGGACACCCCGTATACAATATATTACGAGCTTACGGTTATTGAATTACGAAACACGGTTCGTTTTTCTCGGAGAAAATTATTTACGCTCAGTGTAAAAATAATCGCTTTTAATGACTTTGACGAGACGCTGGCGCGGGAAGAAGTTAAAAAGCGACACTCGATATTCGAGATGATATTTTCGTTTCCCTTCAAAGCGACGACGACGACAACGTAAATATATAACACCATAATGGTTATCACGGTTCATTACGAGTCAGTATTCTCTCCGTGGACACGTTATAATTTGAACAAATTTTCAATACCCCGAAACAAAATAAAAAGGAACCTTTCACACTGATCCTTATTTTATTATGTTGATTTTTGAGTGAAAATTACGAAGAACAACAAAGTCTTCGATTATTTTCAAATTCAAAACGAAAGAACAATAATTTATTTGTTTTCGTAAAGTGCATTCATAAAATAAATTACTATAGTATTAGCGTACGAATAGAATTCGATTGAAAATTTTTTACTGAACACTTCTCTCTACATTTTTGCAAACATAAAAATAAATTGACGAGAAAAAAAAATTACAGAGTAAATTTTGAAATTATTTTTTGCACATTTTCTTACTTCGTAATATTTCTCATATTATTTTCTTCGTTTAAATTTTCATTAAATTTAGATTATGAAAATATAGTGTTCGAGTCTTTTTGAATCGAATTTTGGGTAGTTTTTTTCCCAAATTTTGAGAAAATAGTTGAGAATTTCGAAAAAAATCTATCTAGTCTAAAGTACCGTTTAGAGGCAAAAAGTTGCTGCTCGATACTTTTCGACAAATAATTCTGTACATACATAAAAAGGAAAAAGAAGAAAACATAAACGTCATTTGTAAAAACACTAACTTTTTCGCTCTGCTTAGATTTTAAAATAAAAACACGCATATAATTTAAATGTTTTTCTCCACTTAGAATCTAATGCGAGTGTTCATCAATTATTATAATAACAAGTTTCTAATTTTGATGTTTTCTTTTGTTGCAGGTACGTATCCATTTTACTTCAACTCGGTTTGGATCGATCCGTTGAAACGCGCTTTAAGGTTGTAGCACAATTTGTCACTTTCATTAAAAACATTAGTTAATTTTTTCGCCCGAAAAAAATGAATTTCCAAGTTATATAAAAAAAAAAAAAAAAAAAAAAAAATACGATTATAGATAAACAAAAACGTTTGAAAAATCAGTAGGCAAAAAAAAAAAAACACAGAATTAAATTTGATTAAGATTTTGAGAGAAAATCCACGAGAAAATAACTTCAAAACTCAATATTGTAAAACGATCATAACAAATTAATGGACCAACTGTTTTTGACATTTTTTTAACGATATTTTGGGAAATTTAATAAAGAAAATTATTTTAGCAATATGTACTATCGCTCCACTCGGAATCTAAAAAGCAAATAAACGTACAAAAAGTAGAACAATGAATTGAAAAGAAACGTTTAATTTTCGGTAAATCCCCTAAAAACGAAAAAATGAAAATCGTATCATTAGATTGTATATTTTTCAAGTATCAGATTTCCGTAGAGGCGAACGCGATCAGAGAAAAAAGAAATATGTAAACGCATCGAATTCTGGACCCAAATTATAACGTCGTACGTTAAAAAAAAAAAAAAAAAAAAATGTGAGATAATCAATCGATTTTATGGTTAATTCAATGCAGTATGGAGACGAGAGATAATTTCCGAATGAAAATATTGCACATAATTTACACCGCGCGACCGGAACGACTTTGGCACGCCGCCCCGGAGGTTTAATTGAAATTCGATAATAATAATTATTCGCGCGATTCGAATTTAGATTGAAAATAAATTTGCCCTCCGACCGGAATCCAATTTCCAGCGTCGAATTGTTGTCCACTCGCGCGTCGAAATGAAGTCGTTGTCGATTTCTCTTTTCGCCCCCGGGTCCATGGAGGGTGATGCGAGGAGGCGTGGAGGGGGACATTGCTGATCTTATTTTATTATTATTATTATTATTATTATTATTATTATTCGATACGGGTATTAGCGAGTGTGAAAATCGTACAGACTAACAATAAATAACGTTGTTTATTTATTTGTCGGTCGTATGCGTTTTTATTTATCGACATTACATTATTATAGTAAAGTGTGCAAACTGTAAAATCATATTGTGTCGCGATACAACTAATAAAACGGGGTGGCGAAAGGAAAGGAGGAGAGAGTGCTTTGGGAAAGATATGGCAATTCTGGACACCCCGTATGATGAATGAAATTTCACGCCCCTATTCTAAAAAAAAAAAAATATTTGCTCAACAAAACGTCCTCGCACAAAAATGTTATGCCATGTGAGATAAGTTATGGTAATACACAATCGTCTCCGTCATTGACGATTCTCCTGAGAAAAAATGAATATTACTCGGGCGAATAATAGAGAAAAACAAAATCTAAACACACAATTTAAATAATAAATTAACCAAAAGTTTTCGATTTTTTTTTTTTTTTTTTTTTAAACAATTTTCCTGACTATAGTACACTTTAATTGAAAATGACTGAGAATTTCGAGTTTCTTTAAGTTTTGAATTTATGGCGAAATTGCTGAAATCTATTTAACAAAAATTTCGTTTTATTTTTGCAGTTATTTAACAATTTTTCTATTTACTATTACTATTTATTTATTTATTTATTACGCCCAAGTGAGCAAAAGTTACAAAATTTACATTATTAAATTGACAAATATATAGTAGATAAGTATATAGTATAAGATAGATAGTGACTAAAGATAAGTATGTAGT
>JAIPRM010002175.1:0-32070 GCA_025469315.1 Stegophylla sp. TES_Ste_2020 | reverse complement strand
ATACGAAAAAGTGTTTACAGAAAGAGAAAAAAAAAATAAAAAAAAAATAAACATCATTGTAAAATCATAAGCTTCTTCACTTCGTTCAGAATCTAAAATATAATGATTATTTATTACAATATAGCACTTCTGTATCTAAAATTATTAGAAATGTGTAATTTGTATGATTTATAAAACTGTTTTAAATTAAATCAATTAATAATAGATTCCCGATGTTTTATTTGGCTTATTTATTCCAAAAATCCAAAAATATTCAAGTGAGTAACATTATTGTCATTTATAGAAACTTAAGTATACGATTCTTAATTAATTAATTTATCAAGTTTAATTTTGAAGTAGTATAACTAATTTTAAAACTTACTTTTCCGTTTCATTTTTGACTCTTCACTTTCAAAAATAGATACTAATTGTAAAACCTTCAAAGACGGTTCACATGTTTCTGCACATTTTTTTACTTCATTTATTCTTGTTACATCACTCATGTTTTCATATATTTTTATGTTCTCAGCTCTGTTGCTACCAGACATTATTACAGGTGTATTACTGCGGCAATATTTAAAAGACAAACAACGTCCGAGTTATAACGATGAATGAACGGTTACTGATTCTTTTCAATATTTTAATTACTTCCACGGCAAATGAAAACTATGTTATAATTATGTAATTCATATACCTAACTTAAACAACGCACTAAAGGGTACCTATGTTTCTGATTAAATAGTTTATATTTTTAGTTTTTTTGATATTACGCATACTACCATTGTTACCCAAGAATGTTGTTGCTCTTAATGCATTAAATGTATTACCATTAACTAACAATGAATACTTATATTGAAGCTGTGTAACGTGGTTATTCAAATTGTGTTGTAAAGAATTGAACAAACTGTTTTTTATACCTCATAGAATTGAAATACAAAGGTTTTATGATGTTTAATTATTTTTTTGTGAGCATTGATTATTTTATATATTGATTGTTCTATACTAGCAGATTTGTAGGTATTTCACATTTATTTACATCACGTGTTTCGAAAAGGACTCATCTCGGAAAATTTTTAAAACTAACTTTCACACTTCATGTACATGTGTAGATCAGTGCTTATGAAAGAGAAGGTTTCATATTAACTGATTTTTTTATGAGAATAAAAACTATAACTTTCTTAAATAAATTCCGAAAAGGTCACATATAGACAAAATGAGACTTTTCGAGTTAAAAGTTAAGATGTAGCATAATAGTTTATGGTTTCCGAAAAAAATTGTTCTCTTACTTAAAATTGTTTGAAAGATAATATTCAGTATTTTGTGTCTCTTGAAAAAATTAAAAGAGAGACCCTTTTCGAAATTCACGATTTATTTTAATTCTCGTTTTAACTAAATTTTAAAAATTTGTATTTAATTATTTACCTATATCTATATCGTACATATTACGATTTTTGAGTAAAACGAGTTCCCATCAAAACTAATTTTTTAATTGCATTTAAATTATAAACACTTGTATGTTAAAATTGTTAACATGCATTGTTTTTACATTCAGATTCTGTATCTAGTTAGTTTCATTATTCAGGATTTCGATATTTTTTAAATTTTTTTTTTCTGAATTGAAAATATTAAACGAATTCTTAAATATTATATTAACACTTATAAGTGAATACGTATTTGCATCGATTTATTTTAGTTATAACTGGTCTAATTAACTAAAATAATTTTGTAAACGGGGAAAAAAAATTTATTGAACACGGGTACGCAAATTTTTAACGGTAAAATAGTTCATTGTCATCTATGTTCTGATGTACATCGAACACATCCGTTATATGTTCGATAACAACGGACGTGGTTTAACTTTGATAAACTATTTCCTGGTTATTATTTCTATTACACAATACGCTCATATATTCGTTTACATAGTATTATGATTATTAAAGAAATGAAAAATCTGAATTTTTAAACTCGGGACGCATAAATATTATAATACTTTGTAGATTGACAGCAGGTTAATATAAAGCAAAATACAGGAATTTCAAATTATGTATGATAAATAAGGCTCTGGACTTAATGCATTTGAAAATATTATACAGAAAATATATAGGCCATATAGGGAATAGTTTTTATGCACATTAAAATAGTCAAACTGCACTTGGATGATAAAAAGTGATATTTGAAAAGAAATATTCAAACATTAATTTTACTTCCTAATTACAGAATTGATAATGATTTTGTTTTTT
Source organism: Stegophylla sp. TES_Ste_2020 (assembly GCA_025469315.1). Classification (NCBI taxonomy): domain Eukaryota; kingdom Metazoa; phylum Arthropoda; class Insecta; order Hemiptera; family Aphididae; genus Stegophylla; species Stegophylla sp. TES_Ste_2020. The sequence goes on along the minus strand of JAIPRM010002175.1, from coordinate 29,851 downwards.
AATAATTGTCTTGGTTGATAGTAAAATTTATTTACTATTCAGTTAAAAAATATTTTTTTGAATTTGTCAAATTATCTATTACAATTATTTTTCGAAATTATTCTTGTAGAAACTTATAAGCTCTAGGTGTATATGATCAGAAAATAAAACTTAAGTTCTGTGGTATTATACTTTAAAGTTCTATTAATTTAAAATTGTAAAACTGTTAATCGTAATTATGAATTGTAGCAGGGGCGGATCCAGAAATTTTTTAATGGGGGGGGGTAATTAAAATTTATTATCGTTATATCGCTGAATAAAACTAGTATTTCTCACAAGTCACAATGTAATACATTTTTATATAATAAGTTCAAGGGAGGGGTATTTACCCTATTACCCCCCTCCCTTTGGATCCGCTACTGAATTGTAGGTAGTCTATGGTTGTACCTAGTAAGGTTACCATAGTATTGCCTATTGATTTATTGCAGTTTGTATACCAATTGTTAGCAAAAATAAAAAATACCAAACATTAGCTATCACTTACATTTAATATTTATACAATTAAATTAAGTTAAATTTTTTGGAAATTTTTCTTGAACCTAGTAAAGTTTGACCATTATGTTTTTTTAACCCAATTTGATTGAATAAGTGCAATTGACCTCACCCATCATATAAAACAGAGGTGGCTAACTCAAATGACCCACAGGCTCACGGGCCCCTGATTTTGAACCAGATATATTCTATACTAAAGAACATAATATCTAGTTTGATATAAATTTGTTTTTCACTATTTTGATATGAATTTGAAAGTTTTTAGTGCATATTTCCTATTTTTCTTTATAAATACTTATTGTGATGATTTATTGATTTTTAATGCATATTTTATAATTTTATTAAATATTTTTAACTATAATACGAAAAACCTAAATTTTTAATTTCAAGTTTTAAGTACTATACGTTTTGAAGTTTCGAAAAAATAATTAAAATTTATTTCACGAAAATCGTATGAGTTTATGGCATATTAAACCGCTTTTACTAAAATTTGTGGTAATCTTTACTTGTTTTTGGTAAAACAAATAAGATTCCGAAAAATGATTTTATTAAAAAAATATTAGATATCTGAACAAAGTTATCTACCAGAAATATGGTTACACGTACTGATCCGATTACTTTTAATCTTATAAATAGTAAGCCAATTTTTTTAGAATCTTCTGAAGTTACATCCTAAAAAAATGGTTATTTTAATAACGACTTTTTTCCGCATTGAATTTTTATTTGATAGAAATTGTTTTATACTAACAGATTGTTCTCATGTTTTTGTACCTGTGATCATGTGATCAAATTTACTCAATAGTTGGCTTGATTAATAGTTTTTTATAACCGTGTAAATTTATATTTACATCTCAAATGAGTCAAATGACTGATTATATAAATTAAATGGTATATACCATATGGTATTATTTTATACAGTTTTCAATTTATTACAATTTATATTCAATTTATCTAAGCTCTCCAAAGATTAATTTTAGCTGCCCCAATCGCAATAATTAAATGCACTTCGTATAGATAAATAGTATCATTAATTACGAATTATATAGTTAGATTTCATTTTAGCCCCCCTGAACAACAATCCTAAATATGCCCCTGCTCCTATTTAGTTGCAGTGCTCGAATTGGGGGTGGTCGCAAGGGAATGGAGTACTTGTTTTTTTAAATATTTTAACGTACCCCTCATTATTCAAAAAAATCCCCACGGGTACATGAGACATTTCAATTTTAGGGGACGCTAATTTTTTTTAGACTCTTCTATTTTTTTCCAATTCAAGCACTGTGTAGTTGTACAGATTTCCTAAGTAGTTTATGTGAGTGGAAGGTGTATACAAACACCTTGCGTTAATTGATATGTTTATTTATATTTTTTCGTTATTGTAATAAATCGATAAGTAGGCGAACAAGTGTTATAAAGGTATATTATACCAAGTATTATGTAGTTATATAAACGGATGACGAACAACTTTCTTGTTTATAAACAATACATTTTTCTTTTTTTACAATAACACAATTGTGAAGAGAAAAAATAAAAGGTTTGATAAATAAAATAATAAGTACTATTTTTGCACTTGTAAATAGAAGCATTAGTATTAAGTTTTTTAATACTGGTAAGACATTGTTCATAATCAATTATGTTAAATCATATTAATGCGGCAAATGGTTATCAATTACTTTTGAGATACGACGTTTAAAACATATATTATGTTGATACTAATTATTTAAAATCTCGATATTACTAATAATTTATTGTTTGCAAAAATATTTAAAATTTTTTGTTTTATAAATATGACTAAAATTTAAACTATTGTAGATAGGTATTATTTATTTAATAATAAGTCTTTACGCTTGGGTGTTGGTACTTGGTACCCAAGTTATTATGTTACAATGGTTTTAAACGAACGAATATATTATTAAGATTCTATAAAATCAATAACCATAAATTATATAATATGTAAATGAAACGAGTTTATAAAAATCAGTTCTGCCTACAGTTTAATTATATTGTACAATGTCCATAGTAAGGGGAAGGTCGTATATTGATTTGTTTGGGGAAAACATTTTTTTTTGGAACAGATCAATAAGTTCCCTGCGGATCTAAAAGTCCCTTGAGGGTAACTAAATAGACCTTAGTTCATTTCATCGATCATAGTCGGATTGATAATACGTCACCGACTGCGGTCAAGGCACAGAATAAATAAAAGGCAAGGGTAAGACTTGCTCCGCCCGCCGACTGCTACGCCACAAATCGAAAATATTCTCGGCTTGCTGTGCAATGTGGGAATATTTTGGTTCGATAATTATTAATTGCGTATACTTTATTTTGTATTAGTAACATTCAAGTATGAGCATAAAATTAGAATTTTGCGTTTTTCACTATTAACACTATTTTATATTCTGAACGAAGTGTTTTTACAATGACGTTTATTTTTTTTTTTATTTTAACAGTTTTTCGTATAGAAATACTGGTCCAAAAATCTCGATTACCAACTTTCGGAAACAAATTTGCCTCTAATTGGTACTTTAGAAAGATAATTTTTCGAATTTCTCAATTCTTCAATTTTTTTTTTTTTTTTTTTTTTTTTCGAGAGGGGGAACTACCCAAAATTTTACAAAAAGACTCAAAAACCAACATTTTTTGATACAAACTTTATGAAAATTTAAACATAGACAGACAATCATTTGAGAAATATTTTGGTACAAGAAAATTTTGAAAATGTGAAAAAAACCTTTGGACATTTATATCTAACACTTTATTTCTCATTAAATTTTTAGATTCTGAGCAAAGCGAAGATGCTTATATTCTACATTGATGTTTATTATTATTATTTTTTTCTCCTTTTGTAAACCACTTTTTTGTATAGAAATACTTGTCCAAAAGTTTCGGTCAGTATCTTTATGGATTCAAAATCACACCCAGACGGTACTTTAAAGAGGTCATTTTTCAAATTTGCTAATATTTCTTCTTCTTTCAAAAACGCGAAAAATATACCGAAATTTCGACAAAAAAGGCGTCGTGGAGCGAAGTGACGAGTGTTGTCAAATATCTTATTCATATTATTTGAAGATATAACTCCCTTTTAAAGTGAGAAAGTGAGTTAAAAGAAGATGGAAAAAAAAGTAAAATAAAGTTTAGACAAGAAAGCCGCACATATTTCGCACCACGGATATTCTACGCTCTTCGGATCAGATACTCTTGGTGGGTGTACAGAATTTTAAAGAGACAATAAATCATTTCTTCAATAAGACAATTCTGAACAAAGGAAGTTAATAATATAAAGAACAACAATAGTCATGATTTTCAACACACCTACCAAGAGTATCTGACCCGAAGAGCGGAGAATATCCGTTATGTCCAGCTTTCTTGTCTATACTTTACTTTTCTTTTTATTTATTTAATAAATAAAAAAATGTGTTAGAAAAATGTCCAAAATTTTTTTTCAAAATTTTCTCGTGCCAAAATTAAACAAAATTATTGTATATCTACGTATGTTTAAAGTTTTATAAAGTTTGGATAAAAAAATGATGGTTTCTGAGTCTTTTTTGTCAAATTTTGGGTAGTTTTATAAAAAAAAAAAAAAAAATTAAGCATTGAGAAATTCAAAATATGATCTGTTTAAAGTACCAACTAAAGGCAAAACCGGTTTCAAAAAGTTGTTGATCGAGACTTTTGGACAAGTAGGATCCATATGAAAAAGTGTTCACTAAACAACAACAAAAAACAACGACAAAAAAAAAAATAAATAAATAAATAAATAAAAAATGAACATCATTGTAAAAAGCTTCTTCACTTCGTCCAGAATCTAAAATGAACAGTTGTGCTTAAATTGGTTCAAAATGAAGTGTGTATTTCACACTTTGGGGTGTTCTTCGCACTTCGGGTGCGATACTCTTAATAGGTGTGTTGAATTTTAAAGAAACGATAAATCATTTTTTAATAAAACGATTCTGAGAGGGACTTCGACAAATACACAATAATAATTATCAGTTTTGAAGAATTGAACTTAAAATTATTTCTTTACATATAACATTTACGAAAAACGAAAATTGGTTTTCATATATTCACATACACCTAATGAATACTCCATAAATCATTTCATATTACAATAAAATATATACATCATATTAAAATGAAAATAAAACGAATCTAACTATCGTAAATCAACATTCATGCACTTTAATATAATTAGTACAAATGAATTAGACTTATGTTTAATTATACTCGTTAAATATTTGTGTATTTTACAAATTTTAAAGCATGCAGTTTCGATTGATATTAATTGTACTTTTATTATAATAATTTAATTATTTTTGGTACTCTAAAATGGCAATTCTAAAATTTCCCATTTTTATAAAAACCAAGACTGGGCAATAACGAGTTACTGTGTTAAATTAAAAGTTAAATGTTAAGTTACTTTTAACTAATTTAATTAACTAGTAACTTATTTTTAAAATTTACTTCAAACTTAACGAATCGCATTTGTTTCCACCGAGGCCATAACTAGAAAATAATTTTGAAGAAGGTTTTAAGCTAAAAAATGTTGGTATGTTTTTTTTATTATAAAATTGTATTTTATTATAAAATTGTATTAATATAACGTCCAACATGCCACTACTTATTACGTTGCTACTGAACCACTAATATTAATAAGGAACACCAATGCAGACCCAAATTTTTAAATGTAAATTTTTTCTTTTTCATTCATTTAACTTGTGTTATTCAAATTGTTATTGCCAAATTTTAAAATATTATTTAACTTAATTCATATTATTATATGACATCCATTGTATAATATTATAAAAATATCCGGTGAAATTTTAAATTTTCTGAATTTTTTAAATTTTTTTATCATTCATTATAATAACTAATGAGTAGCATTATTTCGAACAATTTTATCGTGTTGGAAAGTATTTTAAATTTAAATTTTGTGTAAATCAAATTATCTTCCAATTTGGTTTTCAGAGTTGTTACTCGTGATTTCAAAATAGCTTTTATATGAAAACATGATTTGATAAATGTTAATTGCTAAAAGTAAGAACACTTAAAGCATAAGATTTAAATGAAAGCATACCCTAAACGGATTAAACGATTACAGATTTGTTTTAAATATGCAGAATAAAATGTATGTTATTTTATTGTGATTAATCTAAATTGAGCACATTTCTTATCAGATTTGATTAGCTTATTTTCGTAAAAATTATAATTACATATATGTACATAAAAAACTGTATGTACCCTATAAATTAGTAATATAGAGACTTCAGCGTGCTTATTTTTTTGGAGTTTCACTCATTCATTTCTGAAATCAAAATTCGCTTAAAGTTTGAAAGTGCAGTCAAATAATAGAAAATACTTAAATACTAAATTATTAATTATTATTTGTCTTGATCATAACTCTCACAAGTTGGGCCTTATTTTGAGATTGGTTGTAGATTATGGCGTTAGGTTATAAGAATAAAGGGTTACTAGATTATAGAATTATATGGTAAGCAATAAATATATAATAATATAAATATAGCTTATAGGTCTAATCGTTATAGAAAATATGTAGGTATGTTTGAGAACCAATGATTATGTATATTTACCTAAAATTAAATATATAGTAACCAACCTTTGGATGATAGTTCAGTTTTTTGGACTATTGACCATTGTTCAAATAATCCATGTTGTAGGTTCGATACTCAACTAGACCAATTTTCGAAATTATTATACATTAAAAGTAGACAATCGCGTGCCGTGACCACGATTGCGTGGACATTCAAATACGCTTTAAGCGTTTAAGCCATAACGTAATATTATCGAAAATTACTTTCATAGTATAAAGTAAATCCTTAAAAAAAAAAACATAACTATGCACTTAAATTTTATTTTACTTATATGGCGTGAGATTATAAGAAATTTTTTAAAAAAAGTGGAATAGTATTTAAATGCATTCGATGAAAATAATGAAATCTGAACGAAAACGATTGGAGAATATTAAAGAAAATATTCTTATTTAATTATTTGCAAATATTATGTACTGTAAATAAATTTTAAAAACTTAATGATCTATTAATCATCGAGTTAATAAAATTGATTTTAGTTAGCCTTCATTGTATTTGTAGTCGAACACAATTATTGGAATAAGATTGGCTAGCATAAAGTGACTATTTTTACTTATAATTTTGTTAAAATTTAACATTACTCAACTCAAATCACACTTTATTATCCAGACTTCAATTATGTTTTATTGTGTTGGAGCTTTCGTGGTTTAGTATATTTAGTATAAGTGTAGGTTGGTACATATTTTACTAAAATAGCGTAAGCTTAGACGGTAAAAAAAAACTTGTTTGTTGAAAATCTGTAAGAATACAAAAAAAAGAAAAGAAAACAGCTGTTACATGAATAATATTTGCTGATATAATTAAATGCCATCGTTTATTGACCTTGATCAAAGAAAAAAATCGAATCAACTAATTGTATTCAATAGGTGGTTCAACATAACGCCGGTGTTATATTTATTAGTTGTTAATCAATCATAACAATTGGTTTATACAAAAGTATTTTCTTGTTCGCTGTGTATGGGCATTATTCACTCTTCGCGGAGTGATGTACGCCTTTAAAAAAATTAACATGTCATAGATAGTAAATTATTATTGACGTAAAACTGTCTCTGTTTTTGGTAACAACCAATAGTTTTGGTTTTCAGATGCAATAATACAGACGATACTGGTAAAATTAAAACGTCATCGATCCTACCACCCGCACAGCGTGCCAGAAGCTGATAGTCGACGAACGTGGTGATAATAATCAATCAACGACTGCCAGCAGTTACGACGGGAGAGGCTGTGACAGTATTGTATCTTAATCAATCAAATGATAATAGGAAGAAAAACAAAATTAGAAAACTGTTTTCAAATCGTACTCTCGTATAACACGGATCAATCACAGTTTTTTAAATCCATCCACACTGTTTATTAAAAAAAAAAATTTTTGTAATTAGTTTTACCTAGCTATTATTCACTGAGTTATATTTATTCAATGACAGAAATTATTATCATTATTTATTCGTTAATATTTTTGTACAGCTAGATTTTAAGGTGGGCGGTCATTAAACACATCTTTTTTTTTGTGTGCAATACAGTATATTAATAATAATCACTGATTACTGAAGAACTAATACATTTTTAGCATCTTTTCTATATAATATTATTATGTTTGAAAAATAGTAAATAGAATATATGAGTCGTGATTATCCTGTCATCAGTTTTATTTAAATTCAAAAAATATGATATAACATTTTTATAATAAAATATTGTAATTTGAAGTCACTGATTTTAACATTATACATTATTATATTATACGAGTTGTTTTAATAATACTCATTATTCTATATTATTCTATTTAAATTAAATATTTGAATTACAGCAATAAAAATAAATCAAATTTTGTTAGAATATATTATAAAATTAAATCGATTAATAATTAAAATGTATGTATTATATATTTATCCATGTTAGTATTGTAGATTAAAAAACAATATACCTATACTCATAATGCACATTCAATAAAACTAAATATATATATAAAACTACATATTAGATACTTAATATATTTAGGCCCATTTTGTCGAATACTATTTCACCGAAACTAAAAAAAAGGCCAGACATGTCGAAACATGTTATTGAAAAATAACCTCCTAAAAGTAATTACCAATTAGATGCAATATTCCATCTAAAAAATTACTGTTTGAAATGTTTTAACAAGTATTTCTATACGAAAATATGTTCACATAAAAAAATAAAAACAAACATCATTGTTAAAGTATTAGTTTCTTCGTTCCACTCAGAATCTAAAAGTCGATCATACTTGTAAACGTACGCACCATGGGTATCCTTCGCTCTTCGGGTGAGACTTAGTGGATGTGTAAAATTTCAAAGAAAACGATAAAATTCTATTAATGGTAAACGATAAATTATTCATTAAAACGATTCTGAACCGAGATTTCATTACAATGGTTACTAACATTTTTTTTAAATATATTCAATATTCATATTATACTATGTTCTATAATTATTAATACATCACATTACATTATAATGTGTGAATACCGTCCTATAAGTCAGTGATACTCGTTTGCGCACAGTACTCAATTTTTTAACTATAAACTGATGACTCGTTTGCACACAACGAAAAATGTGATAAAAACTCGAATACAAATTTTGACCTAAAAAATGACGAATCGTTTGCAATTAAATCTCATTTCCAATTTAAACAAATATTGTAACTTGTAGTACATTACAGTATCAGTTTATTAATAAACGACAAAATATCGTTTTTTAAATGCCAGTATTAGAAATTCGTGTGCACAAACGAGTCGCAAAAAAAAAGGTGAATGTACGTAAACGGGTATCACCCCTATACCCCGAGTTACCAGTTGAATAAATTAATAAAAAAAAGCGAATATTTGATAACTGTTACACAATAGAATTCCGATTTTAATTTTGGTATAAATTGCAAATCTTATTTTGTATTTCGTGGTTCAAAATACGTATTTTATTTTTGGTACAAATTACGAACTCCCGCTGAGTTTTAGATGAATAGTTGGTTGTTATTTTCTATATTATTACTATTTATTATAAGGTGCTTTTGGCGATAACTATGATTTGTACTTATACTGAATATTTTATTTATTACAAAAATGTTATAAATGAAACTAAAACAGGCCAACGGAACACGGAGGCGTCCATACACTTCCGTCTGGTCCATATATCTCTTTTCCTCGGCGATAACGTAAACCATTGACCCGTAATTTTCGGTATATGTATGTTTTTTTTTTTTTTTATGAATGAACAAAAAAATAAAAATTGATTGATTGAAATAATATCAAATGTTATAGTTAAAATATACATCCGGTACAAGATTTGTATCATTTCTAGGACTTGCAAAAATTGTGCAATAATTGATAATACTGAAATTAGTTTCATGAAAGCAAGAATGAATAAAGAAATAACTAATATTTTATAAGTTAAATGATAAAATTGATATACTTATACCTAAGCCATATCAATGACATCACCGTAAGTGGCTAATAATTATATTTATATAGTATGGGAATGCTCGTATTTGAACAGTACTCGTATATGGTGAGAATATAATTGAATACGTATTTAAATTTATTGATATCAATAACATTTAATTTCACTTAGCATATTTTAAAATAAAGAATATGAAATGTTTATAAAATGACACTCTATGAATTATAAACCTACATTGAATTACTGTCATTTATTAGTATGATAGTTTTAACTATATTTTTTTTCACACGCACATACATAATATTATATAAATTTAAACAATACGTACAATATATCTTTCAAGTTCAAGTTCACGTTACTTTCTCATACGAACGGTATGAACGATTTGATGACTTAATAACATTATAGTTTAATTAATCGAGTTCATTCATCTAAATTTAATTTACAATGGATATTTTTGAAGTGGTATTAACCGTGGGTAATAAAGTATCTTAGATAATAAATAAAACAAGTAAACACATTTAAGACTAACAGATTAATAAAAATAAAATATTTATGATCGATTTCGGCTTCATCTTTGCATGAAATATAATATATTAAAATACTTATTTTTTTATTGACAACCCTAACATTATTTTCTAAGAGCGCCTAAATGATAGCAACACTATGTATAATTTATATGGATTTTATTCCTTAGTGTCTTCATTCTTCATTTTCAACAATGTGTGTGATATTTTTATTCCGTCTAAAATAAATCAAGTACGTGATAATAATTTTGATTATTCAACTTGAAATAACGACTGTAGTATAATATCAAAATAAATTCCCAACGCGTTTTACTTTGTGGTATTCATTACATTTTTTTGAGTTGATTATTGATATTTTTTCATTCCTACATCTAATTAATTAAAACATTCTATTTATAAACGAAAAACAACATCAGGTCCATCGATACACTCGATGGCTGTAAAATTGTAGGAACTATGAATAGTAAAATATTGTTTTCTAGATAGTTGCCGATAGTTATACTGTTCAATATTTGCAATCATTCATAGGCTATTTTTTATTTAATTTTTGGTTGATACGAGGTTACATGAGGCATAAATGACAATGCCAATTAAAGATTGAATGGTTGGAATAGCAATTTGTTCGAAGAAATTAAATGGATGCAATTTTTTTTAACGACTTTCTTCTGCTAAATAATTATTGGTCGTATTTCTTTATGGTCAACAAGTTTATTGCTAGGCTATATAATATGTACACTACACAGTTAGAGTTGGGAACTTAAAGTCGGTTTATTTTTAGCTGTATTGATTAATGCATGTTCATTTTCTATCAATAGTATCTTGCATTAATAATAGTAATCAACAGGTAGATCGTGTTTATTGTTTAGTAAAGTTATGACTTAATATAAATTTCTAAGTAAAAAAAAGTAGATAATTCATTTTTTTTAATAGGTATCTATTCACTATACACATATAGGTAACTACTATACATATACTATATAGGTATCTATATAATGTATAGTTAACTGTTATCAATGAATTTAATTTCAGTAAAAATATTGTACATTTATCAAAAAATTTAAACTTAATTAGTTTTTTATTGAAATATACATAATTATAATATTATCATAATGCATATTTAGATTGTACCAATTGCATTTATCAATAATAGCAATTACCATATAATTATCGACACATAATTTCTATTATAGCAATGTAAAAAAAGTGTAAGTTTATTTTTGCCATCTTATCACCAACTTCATTTTAAACGATGCTGTATACAAATTTATTCAAATCCACAGTTACATATCTTTTCCATGGTTACAGCCAAGCAACGATTTTTTTTAGATTTAGAGAATGTTGAACGAATTAAAAAGCAACATTTATCCTTACATTAAGTCTCTCTCTTCAAACTGTTTTTCTAGTGACCTTCCAAGAAGACTCAAAGGCACATTTACAAAATACTTGACTTGAATTTGAAAACAAATAAAATATTAGTATTCATCACATACCTTATAAAATTTAATTTATTCCAAAGTAATATCGTTTATTATGATCTCGGGTCAGATATTCTTAGTAGGTGTGTTGAATTTTAAAGAAACGATAAATTACTTCTCGAATAATACGATTCTAAGCAAAAGAAGTTATTGATATAAATAACAATAATAGTCGTCATTTTTAACACACTCACCAAGGGTATCTGACCTGAGGAGCAAAGAATACCCGTGGTTGTGTATCCGATTGTATAGCCGGTGAAGTATATCCAACTTTCTTAACTGTACTTTACTTTATTTATCTTTATTTTATTTTACTTTACTTTTTTTTTAATCCAATAAATAAAGGAAAGGAAAAATAGTTTTAGAAAAAAAATTCTAAAATTTTCAAAAATATTTCTCATATTATTGTCAATCTATGTATAAATTTCTATAAACTTTTGATTGAAAAAAAGATAGTTTCCGAACTTTTATTGTTAAATTTTGGGTAGTTTTTTTTCCAAATTTTGAAAAAATAATTGAGCATTTCGAAAAAGGACCTCTTTAAAGTATTATTAAGAGGCCAATCCGGTTTTAAAAAGCTGTAGATCGAAATTTTTGGACAAGTATTTCTATACGAAAACGTGTATACATAAAATACATAGTGTTAGAAATAGTTTCCCAATTTTTTTTTCACATTTTTAAAATTCTCTTGTGCTAAAACAGTTCTCATATTATTGTCAAACTTTGATTAAATTTTCATAAATTTTGGATTAAGAAAAAGATAGATTCAGAATCTTTTCTAATTTTGAATTTTGAAAATTCAATATTTTTGGTTTTTGGTCCAAGGGTGAATAAACAAATTGGGATGTTTTTAGTTTTTTAATATTTTTGTCGGCAATTTTTAGTATAATGAATTAAAATGTATACCAGACTTAAGCAGTTATGGTTTAAATTCACTGGATTCATTGGAAAGAAATTCGATTAATATTTACGCCCATTATTTTACTTATATCTCCTAATTTCATTTTGGCCGGTATTTTCATAACTGGTAGACTGGAACTCTACTGCCCAAAATTCCGTTAAATTTGCATACACGTTAACTGTTACTTAAAATGCTCGAATTAATTCGAAATTTTTTTTAAACGAAAGCTTAATTAGCCTTAACATCGGCGAAATTTCGAAAAGTAAATATTTTACTATACCCTCTCCAAGGATAAATGAATAAATCGAATTGATTTTAGTTTTTTTACGTTTATTGTCGACAATATTAAGTTTAATGAACTTAAATTTACACCAGACGTAGACAGTTATTGCATAAATCACCCTGAAAAAATAAAATAAATCCATGTATTTTACGTTTGAGAACTATTCATCTGTAATCAAGTTAAACCCAAAAGGCTCCTCTTCGATACTCTGGGGTCTGGGGTGGAGCACCAGCTAGGCTTTAGTTGATTAGTTAGATATTTTTGTTTTGTCAACTTTTAATTGTAAGAACTTTCTTTATTTTACTTTTTCAAATTACAATAAAATTGATCATTCTCATGATTAATAAAGTGGTCGTGAATTATATTGTTAAACGTAATCAATATAAAATTGACAATTAATGTTTCGTATAATTAACTGAATTATTAGTTCCACACAGAATCGTTTTATTATATCGAACAACTACCAAGAACATCTCAACAGAAGAATAAAGAACACCCATTGTCAAACGTAAGTCCGGTCTTTATATTATTATTGGTATAAGCAGCCATGTGAAAATTAATAAAGTATTAAAAAAATATTATAATTTATTGTTGCTTTAAATTAAAATTTTAAAAATACACTATGACTCATTTGCAAAAGCAAAGCAATACGATTCATCAATATTCCTGTAAGTTAAGTATCACAATACATTCCAAATTTAATTTTTGATTCTGACCGGTGCGAAGAAGCTTATGTTTTTACATTGATGTTTATTATTTTTTTCTTTTTTTGGAAACCTTTTTACGCGTAAAAATACTTGTCAAAAGTTTCGATCAGATCTCAATAGATTCAATATCACACCCTAATGGTACTTAATAGGGATAATTTTCTAAATTTTTCTGAAGACGAGTTGAGACCAGAAAGAGTCTTTTCATGTTATTGTCTACCTATGTTTAAATTTTCATAAATTTTGGATTTAAAAATTATGGTCTTCGAATCTTTTTTGTTAACTTTTGGGTAGTTTTACTTCCCTCCAAAAAATTGAGACATTCAAAAGATGACTTCTCTAGAGTACCAACTAAAGGCAAATTCGGTTTCAAAAAGTTGCTGATCGAGACTTTTGGACAAGTATTTATATTATTATGAAAAAATGTTCACAGAAAAAAAAAATAAACATCATTGTAAAAGTATAATATACAATAATAATAATACCATGATTGGAAAAATAAGCAATAGTGGCAGTGGTGCGTGGGACTAATGTGCGAAAAAAAAATTAATAAAAATCAAACAAAAATATCAAATCACGTGGGAGGGATCGGCGTATTAGGGATCGTGATAATAACGAGTTTTTAAAACAACGAACAGTGACACAGAAAAAATCAGTTAATGAAACCGTCGACTAGCAACAAAACCGACCTTCTCAGATTTATAATAATTATTGTTGAATTTATATAACTCGGACGGCATCGTGTCAGTTCAATCTTATAGTGAGTTTTTTATGACTTTTTTTTCAACAATTGCGATTACGAATTGATGGGAATAATAAAAATATAAAACATAAAAATAATAATATTTATAAAATAAATACTACGTTGTGATTTTATATATTATTAAGGGATTTCACGCTGAAAAATGTGAACACACAGTTTGTTTTTATCACTGTAGTAAACAGGATCTTATGTTAAAGTACAAAGTAAGCAGTTATCTTATTCCTCCTCCCTCTCTTTCTCCATAAGTACGCCACTGAGTAATTTTGTATTAGATAACTTCGAAGAACTTTAGAAAAAAATTGAAAATTAAATAGTGGTCTAAATGACGTATTGCATGATTTATAAATTAATTAAATGTGATTTTTGTTTAACTTAATTTATTAAAAAACATCGTCAAAAAAAAGTGTGTACTTCGCTCGTCGGGGATGGGAACTCTTAACGGGTGTATTGAATTTTAAAGAAACGATAAATCATTTCATCAATAAAACGATTCTGAACGGAGCTTCAACTAATACACAATAATAATTATCAACTTTGAAGAATTGAACTTTATTGTTGAACTGTAAATTATTTTTTTACATACAAATCTTACGAAAAACGAAAATTGATTTTCATATATACATATATATACACCTAATGAATACTCCATAAATAATTTCAAATTACAATAAAATATAAACATCATAATAAACTAAAATAAAGTGGCTCAAATTATTGTAAATCAACATTCATGCACTGTAACATAATTTTTACTAATGTTTATCGTGGCACATCTAGTCAGCCATGGTTAAAAAAATGCAAAATATTTGGATTACCGGGTTTGATTCGAACCGGCGCCGTCGCACAGTGATCTAAGAAGGAAATTTCGGTGGCGAAAATAGGCTGATAAAAATGTTCAAAAAATCAATTTTTTTTCAACAATCTCTTTAGTATATGATAGTAAGTGTAAATATAAAATTGCAACTTAATAAAATTTTTTCGACTGGAGTCATAGCTAAATGTTGTACTTAATTCACATTTGATCAAATCCTTTTGAAGATTTTATGAAATGTTCTCGTGACCATTTTTAGTAGTTAGTAAAAATTTCAATTCCCTAGTTGCATTATTTTTGAAGTTATGTTAAAAAGCAATTTTCAATTTTATGGAAATTCCGGTAATTGCATATTTTTCCGGTTTTTGTTAATTTTTCGATAGATTTTCCACGTTTTTGGAAAAAGTATTGAGAAATTGGAAAAATGGCCTCTTTAAAATACCATTTAGGTTTGATTCGGAATCTATAGAGATACTGATCGAAACTTTTAGACAAGTATTTCTATACGAAAAAGTGTTTACAGAAAGAGGAAAATAAATAAAATAAACATCATTGTAAAATTCTAAGCTTCTTCACTCAGTTCAGAATCTAAAATGGACATGGACTACTTTGTTATTAAATACTAGTATTAGACGATAATTGGGCATTTGAAAAATATAGTGGATTTTTTTACTGATTATTGAAAAACAAATGTGAAATCTATAAATAACTCAAACCTTAAATATTCCCATAAGAATACAAATTAAACGTTTGTTGATGGTTTATGAACTCAAAAAAAAATTATTTTTATCATCCAGAGTATTTTTATAAAAACATTTATTATTTGACACACACACAATCATACAATTATCGAGTACTCAACATAAATATATAGCATTTGTTAAATATCACCTAATCGGCAGTTATTATTATTGTATTTTAATTGTATCTCCGTTCTGAATTGTTTAGTTGAAGAAATGATTTATCATTTCTTTAAGATGCAATATATCTACCAAAAACATCCCACCCAAGGAATGGAGAATACCCATAGTGCAAATTATATCCGGATTTAAAAAATATAATATTTAAACAGACTCCTGATTATTAATAAGGTCAATGACTTTTATGATTTATACGAAAACAATTTTATTTATTACCTATAGAAACTAAATAAATGATGATGGGTTATGAATTATTTTTGTTTTATCTTAAAATTTAAGGTGTAAAGTCTTAAATTTGGTGACAAATTTTTAGTTTAAGTGTTAAAGAAAATAACAATTTATTTTATTGAAGTATGGTAATTTATTACTCTGCAGTTTACAATCTTTTAGATTCTAAGTGAAATGAAGAATCTATTGGTTTAACAATGGTGTGTTTATATTTGATTCCACTATCACATTTAATGTTAGTTAAAAAGAACCAAGAGTTTCGTATAATCCCATTAGAGATTAAAAGATTAACATTTTGGTGTTTTAAAAGGGTATTTTTTTGTCGATATCTTTATATTGTTTCAAGCGAATTGGAATTCCCCAATTTAGTTTTATTATTTAGTCATCACTTTAAAAATAATGTTGCTTGAATCTTGAAATTTTCAAAATTATTCAGTTATTATCCCTAAACTTAAATTGCCCAAGACTTGAAGATTTCACCAATCATTTATCATAGAATTTTCTGTAAAATTAAATTAGACATGAGTAATGATAATATTTAATGTGAGGAGCTCAGAACGTTTTTCAAATACAATATTATTTACCGTTGCTTGTAAATTAAAATTATCATTGAACTCTTAATTGCACCAGGTGAGTTAATAATAATAATGGTCCATCGGAGGTGCTATACACTAACTGGCTACTACCATTATCTTGTCATAAGACATAAATATATCTATATATAAATATATAGGTATACTATATTATATTATATACACACGAGAGGCACGATATTATATCAATAGAAATATAGTATATTCATTTAGTATAACACGTGATAATGAAGATGTTCAAAAGACCACGTAGAATAATACTAATCAATATAAATAAAATAAATTATATTTTTCAAGTTACATAATACGCATTTTAAACATTAAATGTGTACTTACTTACTTTCCTTAACGTAGATAGGAGGTTGGAAACAATTATATCTGTATTAATTAACTATTGAAAACGATAGGTAGGTACCTAAATTGATTTTAAGGCGTTCCAATTCAATTTAGAATATAATTGTTTCCCCTAACATTAAAGAAACAAATTTTATCACGATGACATGCTGTAAAACATCGGTTAGGCTACGGATTACCTGTAATGTTTAATTTCAGTTTTATTTAAATATTAAACGGTATTCAAAATTCAACGATTTATTTTAAATTTCGTTCAACGAGTTGGGAACATTTTAAAAACATGCGTAAAATAGAATAATATT
The DNA here is from genome assembly GCA_025469315.1 of Stegophylla sp. TES_Ste_2020. Taxonomy (NCBI): domain Eukaryota; kingdom Metazoa; phylum Arthropoda; class Insecta; order Hemiptera; family Aphididae; genus Stegophylla; species Stegophylla sp. TES_Ste_2020. Next base: position 12,442 of record JAIPRM010002175.1, on the reverse strand, counting down.
TATTTGGCACAGTATGTACTATATTACTCATAAGTACGTATGTCGGAATCTAGAAAATTTAATTTGTCATTATATTTGGGAACGGATATAATATAATATATATCTTAGTATTATACCAAAATATTCCTTTACAATCATTGTTAAACATGTTAACACATGTTAATAAATATGTGTTAACTTTAAAATACATATTAAAAATATTAATTTATTTCAAATATAAACATTTTATTATTTTATTAAATCATAAAAAAAATTGTTGAAAGTAAATTTAAAATACTTTTTTCTGTAATTTATTACTGATAGATTTAACTAATTTTGTTGTTATTTTACCTTTAACATCTTCGACTATAAAACATTTTGTATATAATTTTTTATGTATAGTTTCTACGTTTATAATTTTTCTCATCACTTCTGATATCGAGTAGATACCTAACCTTTCGTGTTTAACGATAAATCGTGTCGAAAATTGTATTTTGTGTGAATTAAATAAGTTTTCAATTTTGTCACGAGCAACAAATTAAAAAAGCTTTTATTCAAATGTGATGTATGAGCTAAAAACAAAAGTCAGCACAAAACAATGCAACAAAAGAAAATTGTATTAAAGTTAAAAATATATCGAATATAACAGGTGTTATTAATAATAATAATAATAATAATATGATTGTCTAAATTTCTTATCAGATTTCAAATAATTTGTACTTATATATACATGAAATTTTTACATACAAATACATTTCGAGGGCACAATCCATATAATGGTACCTCGTAATTAAATAAGTTAACTACTGAAAATAACTATAGGTGCAGCTTTCTATTTTCAATCACGTTCGGATAGCACATATTATTTAAACGGCGACAGTGTGCATCAATGCGGTTTTCGAAACGTCTCTAGTTTTTGTGTTTCAAAACGATGCGTTAGGGTATTCAGCACATATTGTTATAGGATCCTCGTACGGATTTGGTCGTTCAATGAAATGATACGTTGTAAACATAATAATTTAATCACGGCCCGAGTCCTCGAATTCCGGCGCAATGTTCGATGTCGGCCAATAATATCGATACTACACGTAGAGTTATGTAGAATATATTAAAATAATATACCTCTGGGGCTCAATCATTTTTAACACCCCGTTTCCGACTCAGTTGAACTATATGTGATTTCGTTTCTCAAATCTAATTAATATATCGGACCTCACGGGAGGGGCAAAGATCACCACCATTTTTACGTTCACGTACACGCGAGTGCACACACACACACACACACACACACACACATAAATACGTTTACGCGTATTAATAGGCGTGCGTTTCGGATGTGTGTGTGTGTGTGTGCGCGTGTATATGTATGCATGTGCGTGTATATGGATGCGTGCACGCACTCCTCGCCGTCGGGGCGGCCACGTTTGTGAGTGTGAGAAACGTCTTCTCTCCGTCTCGCTCTCTCACTCCGGCCGTCTCTCGGTCTCACTCTCTCCCCTCTCTCTCTCTCTCTCTCTCTCTCTCAATCCGATCTCATCTGTCCGCTCGCCCCGTTCCCTTGTGCCGCTCGGCGGCTCCTCTGCTCCGGCCGCGTCGGCCGCGGCGGTGGCTGCGACGGCGGTGGTGGCAACGCAACGGCCAGAGCGGTATCCTCCGGCACCACCGACGGCCGACGGCGCAGCAGCACAGCACCCGGCGCAGCATCATCGCAGCACATCACTACGGTCGTCTCGCTGTCCGGGGACTCCCCGACTGAAAATTCAGTCGCTTTTTCGCTGTGAGTCAGTGACGATCCAACCGTCGTGAGAGATCCTGTCCGCCGGTGTGGCAGCGACGCGAGTGTTTCGTACGCACGTGAATACACACGTCTGGCGATCCAAACGCACCGCCTAAATGGACGTACTTCGTAGCGAGAAGTAAGGATATATTATTATTATTATTATTATAATTTTTTTTTTCGCGCTTTCGGACCCGATGCTACGTCGATGATTTTTCGTTCTTTTCTCCCGTCACGAATCGATATCATCGACTGTTTTTGAATTTCCCTCCATAATCGGATAATTGCGCCTACTAACTATGTCGGTAATAGGTTAAAACCAAAATGTCTAAACAATTTTATAAATTTTTTGTTTTCTAAGTCATCAAAACTTATTAACGTTGATTTAAAATTGTATTCAAACATTTATTTAGGCATCGAACACGAAAATAATATCTAATTTATTGTACATTCAGTTTATTTTCAGGTTTAACATTTTCTTATTTTTTATAAAATATTATTGTTGTTCATTTGAAAAATACAAATATACTGATATTAAAAACAGAATATTATAATATGACGCAATAATTAGTGTACGGGAAATAAGTGTCTGTGGGTGGAATTGTTGAGATATTTGCGTGATTTCAATATCTTAACTCGTATAAGAAGTAAAGTGTTGTATTCAAATTTTTGCAGAAAAAATACCATTTTTACTCGAAAAAACAAAAAACATGAAAAATTAGTAATCGATGTATGATGAATTTCTTTTTTTAATTTTGTCATAGGTACCTACTTAATTTTGAATTTTTTATTTCAACATTTGAATTTTGAAATAGTAAATTTGACGGTTGTTCCTTTTCAGTAATTATGATTTATTACTTCTTTACTAGGTATTGATTTTTTAAAGAGGTACCATAATAAGTGTAATAATAACTAAATAAATATGTAAATAATACATAATAAAGTACTTAAGATACTATTTAAATGATTATTGCCTGAAAATTGGAACTTGTTAAACTATAAACGTAATAATCTTGACTTCAAACATATTAAAAATTATTATTTTGTACATTGGTTTAATTTATTTCTGAAATTAATTTTATCTTGTATCAGTGTCATGGTATTGTTAAAAAAAACATGTTATGCTAATTGTGTTTTGAAAATTCCAAGTACCACGTCTTTTATTTACCGAAAACAGTTGTTTTTGTCCTGAAGATGCGTTTTAAGATAAAAATTATACGACGTAAATGACTCCTAGGTTTACGAGAATGTTATGGTTTCAACTGTGTAATAGTTATTATTATTTTTTTTTTCAATTTTTGTATCAAACATTTCCATATACGTTTTTATAGAATCCAAATATTCAAAGCTTGGTTGTCTATGAGGGCACATTTTTAATCTACATTTTTTTTTAAATTTTGTTTATTTATTTATTCAAAAATATTTTTTTAAAAAGCTGTATATTAAAACTAGGTATCAGAATAAAAAAACTAACGTTATTTTGTAAAATATGGAGATAAATATTAATCGTTATATAATATTAGTATCTCACACTATATTGGTGGGTGTATGGATGACGAAGATAATTAGAATCATTTCACTTTTATTTGAATTTAGACATTATTAATATAAATAAAACTCAACGAAAATTATACGTTATTTTACAAATACACACGTGCGTTGACAAAACATGTAACTTAAATGCGTACAGTATATAGTTTGGCGATTTACGAAGAATACTTATTTACTAATTTTGGTGATCAACTATTGAAAATGAATTTATAATTTATTTCAAAATAAACATTTTATCATTAAATTTAACAACATCGTAATAATACTGTTAAATTTGCACGTGTGTGTTGTTAAGTTTAAACGAACTGTTTGAACATACTTTAGCAAAGTATAATATTATACATTCCATGCATTAACATAGTTTTTAAACAATTCTATTTCAATAACCATAAAATAATATGAACTAATATTTCTTATATAGAGACTTTAATGCTCTATTTCATTATCCTTTTTTTGGTCATGGACCGCTTTTAGTATATACAAAAAATAACAAAGATAACAAAAACTTAACGAATAATGTTTAATATTGATTATCTATTATTTAAAACTAATAGAAAAAGAATATAATAATAATAAATTATTAACCATTAGGTACCTACTTATTATAAGATCACAACTTTCACAAGGCACAAATTAATTATACTCTTATAAATATTCTACATTAAAATACCAAATTTTAATTTTAAAAAATTGAATAAAGTTTTTATGGATTAAAAACTTACTACAGATTTTTTGAATTCATTTTACGATGAATTGTTGTTCAAAAAAATATAAATTAATCCAAGGTAAAAGAAAATATAATCTAATAAAATGTTTAAACTAACTAATGACTCGTCACTTTTGTTATAGAAGTAACTATTTAATAATATTATCTGTACACGATAATATTTATTGAGTATTTTAAGATAATTATATATATTTTTCTGTTTGCTACAAAACATTTTTTTGATTATTAACATGTTTTTAATGATGAATATCTAGTTTAAAAAAAAAAAAAAAATAGACACAGGTTTTTACTAATCTGTTCAAAAAATAAAAATTATAATACCAACACTTTTTGTTACTCAATGTACTCCTTTCACTGAAATAAAAAGAAAAAATATAACACCTTGGGTATGTACATTGTGTGCATATTTTTCGTCTAGAAATTCATTAGTATTTAAAGTATTCATTTGTCTGGATACATTGGTGCGACCAATGGCATTTTTTTTTTTATTTTAATTTTTTTGTTCGTTTAATGCATAATTCATTTTATTCTTTATACGATTTAACGAAAATAACTCAGAGAGCCATTAAACTATAAGCACCGTAAATATTGGCTATTTAAAGTAAATACACACTAACAGTCTACTCTTGTGTCTATACTGTATAAAAATTAATTGTGTTAAGAATAAAAGAAGATGATTTGTATTATAAAAACGTATTTTTTAAAAGTGCATGTTATACATTATATTCGTACCTATTTATTTATGGTTTATTGGTGGTTTTTTTCGTTGAAAAAATATTTATAACACGAAGTCACAAAATAATACTTGCATTGATTTATGGTAGCCATTTGATATAATAAAATTTAAAAAGACAACATACAACAATAGCATGTGTAAATATTATGTTTTTGTTTTGTATAAATTATTTGTTTTACTGTTTCAGTGAAAAGATAAAGAAGTATAAAAAGTTTTAGGTATTAGAAAAAAATATTAGTAAGTTGTAAATATGAAAGAAATTCTAAAATGTTATATTATGTGCTTTATGAATATAAAAATTGATTGAGAACATTTTTAAAATTTTTTGGTAGTATAAAATGAATAAAACAAATATACAAGCATAAAATTGAATAATGTACATTCATTTTTAATTTATTAAGTATATATTTTACCAGATTTGGAAATAGTAATAAATTAGAGGTTGATTGAAAAAAAGTCATCAATAATAACTTATTATTATGTGTAGAAATAATCAACTTCATTAAAAATCTTATTTTAAATAAGTATAAAAATGTATGTATATAGTCAATCTTCATGGTAATACAATATAAAGTGTGCATTAAAACATTTAGATGTTTTAGTCACTGATATGAATCTTATACTTAAATATTTTATACATATAATATGTGTGTAAAATACAATCAGAATTAACGGTGCTAAAAACTTCTAAAAAGAAACAGTCTAGGCTTAGTTCATGCCTTACGGATAGTTAGATAAATACGGTAACTGTTCGAGGTAAATATTATTTAAAACAATGCACTTTATGATTAACCGTTATATAATACATCACACGAGCGTCCTCAGGCATGCTCCGTCTTTTTTTAGCGCCAAAACTGCGGCCACCGATTAAGAATATCCAGGATATGGTTTTTGCTCGGTATAATTATATTTAAACATATCGATCCGATCGTTTTTTACACCCGTGGGCAAACGGCCAAAATTTCAGAGTGTATATAATTATTGACTTGGTTGTGTCCACTATATTATCACTATACTACGCGTGTGACGGTTTTGTTTAGTACTTAATTAGCGTTGTCCAGTGATTTTATCAATAACCTAAGCCAAGTGTAGTTTAAAAAGAGCCGTATAAACAAATCGGAAATAATCGTTCCGAGGAAAGTTGAGGCAGGGGCATCTGGTATGAACGCTTTGCTAATACGTGTATAACGTAAGAAAAACAATCGAAACGTGGTTCTTGATTAAAAAAAAAAAAGATAATTTGTATATATTTTTTAAAACAATAAATAACTTCTATGTCTGTTTATCATTTAAGAGCGCAACAGATATTTTTACCCAAATTCCAGAATACATAGCCAAAAATTAAAAAAAAAAAAATCATTTAGTATTAAGTTCAAACAATATGACCCAAATTATATCTATAAAAGTAGGTATACATTTCATTGGTTTAATATTTTTATACATAATATGAATTTCTGATACAAAAAATATTTTAACACATTTCAAAATAAATTGTTTATTCTAAATAAGTTGATAACAAGATCGAGAAATATTAATTAATTTATTATTATTATATAATGTATATATTATCAATTCAAATGCATTTTAAAATTCTTTTTATTTAATTTATCTTTTATATTTTATGTAATGATTTATAGACAAAAAACAAAAAACTTTTCTATTACAATTTTATTAAATAAACAATTTGAATATTAAAAAAGTAGACATTTATTGAAAAGTTTGATACTTCAGAAGTTATTCTATTTTTAAACTTTTTATGTATTTTAAGTATGTATGAATACTCATAATTTAGTTTTAGAAAATATTCCATAAGTATTATTTTGATATTTTCATAATTAATTAACTACAATATTTTTATTTTTTTGTCAAATATAATATTTTTTTTAATAATTATTTAATTCATATTAATTTAATAAGAAAATTAGCTATGTATTTTGATATACCTACACCCGTTGATATAAAACAAAAGACATTCCTAATTTCCATATCTATATTTTAAATACTTGTTTAGGTACTTTCTTGCTTTAAGAGGCTGCGGCTATTATAACGATTACTGCTCAATATCGCCTTTGTTACCTCGACTACCATGATTATGAACTGCGATTACGATTAATTATTTATATTTATATTAATTAATCTACAAATTACAATTATTTTTTATTATGTCGATTATTTTATATGATTTATTGTAGAATTGTATTGTGTGGTTATGTCCAAACAACATTTATCAAAGTCCGTTTCATAACTAATTTTTTATTTCGTACGAAATACATAAATAATTATGGAAATTTAAAAGCGTTCATCTGTTAAGTGTGAATTAAAGTTACAAATTCATTTTATTTTCGTGTTGTGTTTAATGTATTTTTTCATTATATTATTCAGCGTTCCACACTTTCCAGTACCCCATTTATTATTTATATTATTAGTTTATAGTATATTATGTTGTTTTCCTAAACATTATAACGTTTTAAATAAATATCATATACTTTTGTAATAATTATTAGTAATAAATAGTTTCGCTGTATAGTAAGAATTCACAAGATTTGATATAAAAATCAATTAAGTTATCTGTGATGACAGGAACGTGCCCTTATTTTTTTTAATGTTTTGAATTTATTAGAAGTAAATATGTAATACATTTGTATTGAAAAATTATATTTTTTCCAACTACATAGTTTCTTAACATTTTATTATTATGAATTTTTTTTTTTTTGAGATAAATATTTGAAAATACAGTTGAATACGAGGTGTACCTATATGGTACAGATGATACATATAGATGTTTTTTCTTTAAGATTTGGAGTGGTGTACCAATTCAACAATACATTAGATCACTTTAATATATACCGATGAATCGAATCGGAATAATAGCACCATGAGTCATGACTGACACAGGTCTGTTTTATCCTTCATCATCTTTGAAACCTTTTCACATCTGGTAGGTTTAAGTTGTCCAAATTCTGAGATTTTCAACTACTCAAAAATAATTTAACGATACAAAATATTCTTAGGGTGGAATGTCTGTCAACGTTTCCGGTTTTATTCGTGAAACATGTATTTATTTTAATATTTTTATTTGTACTCCCTCGAATAGAAACTGGTGTTAAAATATTAAACATAACAACTAACAAAAACTACTACATACGTAATGCAGATGTTTTTCTGAAATTAAATATAAATATAATTTAAATGGTTTTAACTAATAAAATATAAAGTGAGTCTTTTGTTATAATTATTAACTTTAGTTTCAAATTATTGTAATGTACAATAGTACATTTTAACATTTATAACATTTACTGTACAAAATAATTTTATTGTTAATTAAGTCGTGTTAATTTATGTTTAACATACCTACGTAAAATCATATTTTCTAGGTAACGTTTAAAGACTAATATAATTGGTATTAACTTGTATGTTATTTTTATTCGACCAATTGATTTTTTTTTTTTTAATGGTATAATATTGTGTTTAATCAGTTTAAAACGTACATTCCGATTAAAACGTAAATTAAATTTCTTGTCGTCGACTATGTTCCAATTAATTATTAACCTGTGTATTGCTTACGGGCTTAAAACTGTAGCTTAACTACAGTCATAAAAACAATCCAAATAATGCAATCGTAACTGAGTGATATGTAGATGAAAACTACTGTTTTCGTCCTACCAGACTATAAATGTGCATTTAATAGTGGTGGACATTCGTTTCAAATATTCATTAGGGAGATGTTCATAATAAGTTTCTGAATACAAATATTGTCATTGTAGAGTATATAAAAAAAATCTAGTCACGATGATTAGTATTTTTTAAAAAATAAATCATATTTCATGGTCAAAAGTAATATAAATACCAAAATTGAAGGAGGTATCTGCATATATTTGTGTACATATTTTTAATAAACAGTGGTGCTTAGTAATAAAATTGTCGTGTAAAACAATATTTTTGCTGAACAATTATGTTTTATTTTTTGATTCTTCCAGTATATTGTTATTTATTCTTGTTTCACGTTCTTTAGGATTACCTACGGGTTTATGGGTGTATGAATTGAAAAAAAAAACATTCAACATGGTAATCATTTTAAGGAGCCGGTTTCAGCCATAGGATAATGTACCTGTCTACCCCGTACCCCTTTGTAACTATATACACTTCGTTATAAAAGGAGCGGTGCCAATAAAATAGTATCACATTACCTGGTCTCGGATATTATAATGATTGGTCTCGTGCACGAGGTCTGTCTACCACCCCTGAACCGTTTATATTGTTGTGGTTATTATTATTACTGTGTCTAAATGTAAATAGCTCCTATTTTCATGAATTAGAATTACATAATGTGTACCTTTTTTTCTGTTGTTATACGATCTTTGAATATTTTTAACTTTGGGGTAATCACATGTTATTTTTCATAAGCTACATAAGTTATGATCGTCAAACTGTAGTTATTCAAATAAAATGTTTTCTTTTGTGTTACGATAGTTCACCCACTTAACTGTGTTTCAAAACTAATACATTTCAAAATTTTCTTATCTAGAAAAAAAAAGCCCCTTTCGTATTTATAGATATGTTAATAATATTTCCCTATTGAAAACTATCACAGTTTCTGCGTGTATTTTCGGACTCGGCACTCAGCTCTTCGGGGCCGTAACTTTGTTCCGCCCAATTTATATACGTCTTTCGATTTCCTGTGCAACGTGGGGACATTTCGGTTTGATAATCGGTTATTATTCTGAGGTTTTTGTTTTCTACTTCTAGGACTTTTTTCACTATAATTTTTTTTCTGGGTTCTTTTTACTATAATCTTTTTTTATTCTTCTTCAGAATACGTTCTTTTCTTTAAGTTAAATTTGTAGATAATTTAATTTCAGTGATTTTTTGAGTAATATTAACAATCTTCCTAATAAAAGCAAATATACTTACGTACTGACATATTTATGTAATAAAAGTATAATGTATATAGTTACATGCATTTTGAATCTTTGAGTAGAATATATCTGTAATTTCTATAGTTATTCTTGTTTTATTCATGAAAAAAGGAAGATATCGTGCGTATAAATAAAAACTGAAATTTAATATGTTGTATAAAATAAAATACCAAAGAGCTTAAGAGTCCGTTTTCAATGCATGTTAAATTTATTCTTGACGAACCAGTTATACAATTTTTTTACTCATTATTATCAATACAATTTGAAATTTGTTTGATGCACCTTACGTAAATAAAATATTATTTTTTTTAGAGCAATTACTGGAAACTATCGACGAAATACTATTTAAACTAGTATAATTTACTAATGTGATGAAATTTCGGTTGAGATTCGTTTAGCAATTATTTTTTGTCCATAATACAACCGTATGTTTCATCTTCAGTCTTCGTACCGATCCCTTTTGTTCACAAACATCCGAATACTTCTAGGACACACGCGACATAAGTCTAGACGCGTGAGAACTGTATTTGTAACAGTCGTTTTATGAGAGATCTCTTCGTGGGTGGTTTCTACACCAGTCTGTAGACAACTACCGAACAATAATCCTAAGGAAAAAGGGTGATCTGACGAAAGACATTCGCGTGTCGATGTTTTATCAACAAACAAATGTAACACATTATTTATATAATTTGTGGGGTGTCTGAAATATTAAGTGTTAGTAATTGGTTTGGTTTTAAAAATATTTTCAAGAATTCTATACGATTTTTTATAAGATTATTTTTGAAGACACGAAATGTTAAAAATCCATCGATACCTCTAATTCTCGTTTTGTTGAGAGTAACATATAAAATTGTTTTGTTTTCGTCGACCCTCACTGAAAATATTTACAGGTCATAAGTTATTTGCTAGCGTAATATATTTTGGTAATAAAAATAATTGAAGTATCAAAACGTATAATGCAATCGTACCGAGAAAAAAAAATAGATTAAAATTATTTTGACTTTATTTACAGCTTATAGTTTTATTTAAAATAGAAATCTTATTTAGAGTATAATAATTTTGACACTTATTTTTAAAAATATCTTCCTGTAAATGTCTGTAATGACGACGACGATATATTTTTGACATTGCCTTAGCCCTAACACTGAACTAAGTATAAAAACCTCACTACCTACCACGTTTCGTGATGCAGACACGGAAATAAAACAGTAGATATCACATGAATTATTATTCTATATTTAAAATCGGATTACACGGATAATAGGGTTGACGGTATACAGTCAAAAAATAGAGATGGGTCTCGTCGTTGCCGACCGCCGAGAAAAAATAAAGTCAAGTCGCATGAAAAGGGGGAAACATTAGATTGCATTCAGAATACGAGCCCATTTTAAATTATAAATAATAGTAATTAAGAACTCCAGATAAAGTTCAATGGGACAATGTACCTCTTCCTGTTGCAATCTAATTTTATAGTAATAAAGCCTATAGGAGAACGTGTTCTTAAACTCTTTAAAATATTAGTTCTACAAAGCAATCAGTTACGGTACCGTATTTAGTATACATATATTTACTATGTTGTTATTTCAGATGGAATGTGTGCATTTTTTACAAGTCATTAAATTTACAGGCCTGAGAATACTATTTGAATGATAGGTCAGTAGCCGTGAGCATTATTTGTCGATTGTGGCAAGTGATTTTGTTTGAGATGACTTTAAATTTTAAAATTAATTTTAATAATGTTTTCTTACTTGTAGATATTTTTGTTGAAAATCAATTTATTTTTAGAATCCAGTCACAATTTTGTAATAAAACGCAATCAAAATTTTATGTTCAGCATAATACTGAATAATGCATAATTTTAATTAGAACTTAGTGTCATAAATTAATTTATTATTAAATTTAGATACTTACCGAGTATTCAATAAATATTAAAAAATTAAAAGTTTATTATTATTAAAAATGTTCATACATCATCGATTACAATATTTTTAGAAATTAATATACCAATTATAACATACTGATTAGGTATTTCATATGAAATTAATTAGACATCACTCTATATTACGTGATGAAACTTTTAGTTATAAAAGTATAAAAGTGGTCATTTAAATTAAAAAGAATTAAAATTTTTTTCTACAGGGAAAATCTACGAATCTAAAATATATTTATTTATATGTAAGTAACCATGGTAACGAAAGCGTTAAGAAAAGCAGTCTCACAGAAAAAGCACAGGAAAAAAGTTTTATTCATCCAGGGTTTGTTTCCATAATTTTTTCTGAATACACATCCCCATAGGCATAAATAATGGGGCTTAATTTCTCCCCCAAAAAACCTTCTCAATGCCGAATAGATTTTTAAAAATTATTTAAAGTTAATGCCCTTAGGAGGGGCTAATTCCAATAAATACACATTTTAGCCCCCAAATTTTTTTTCTCATTGCGCTAGTGGCACATCTTTACTCCTGAATTGTAATCAGGAATTCAAAAAGGTAAAAATATAGCTCATGACTACAGTACAAATTTTTAGGTTTTTTTTTTCGCATTATTGTTCAGCATATGCAGTTTATGAGTAGTTCACGGAAGTAAGAAATGAGGACAACTTGAGATTTTTTTTGTATATTTGAGAATAATTTTTTATATTTAGTGTGAAATAATATTATCAAATTACAACAATTAAAACAACTAAAGGGGTTTAATCTGAAAAAAAAAATGATGCCTATCCTGGAATAATAGCTGTAGTATAACTAGTTAAAATAT
>JAIPRM010002174.1:19651-32092 GCA_025469315.1 Stegophylla sp. TES_Ste_2020 | reverse complement strand
ACAAAAAGTGAGATATTTCCGAAATTTTCAAAATGCCGTACTTAACTCAAAATTGATCAAATCTTTTTGAAATTTTTATGACATATTTTCGTCTATATTTTTAGTGGTTGGTGAAAGTTTCAAGTTTGTAGCTCTATTATTGTAGAAGTTATGGTAAAAATAAATTTTCAATTTTACGAAAATGCCGGTAACTGCAAATTTTGCCCTTTTTTCGTTAATTTTTCGACATATTTTCACCGCGCTTGGAAAAAGTATTGGAAAATTGGAAAAATGACCTCTTTAAAGTACCATCTGGGTATGATTCCGGTTCTATAGAGATATTGATCGGAACTTTTGGTCCAGTATTTCTATACGAAAAAGTGTTTACAGAAAGAGAAAAAAAAAGAAAAAAAAGAAAAAATAAACATCATTGTAAAATCATAAGCTTCTTCACTTCGTTCAGAATCTAAAATCAAAAATTTTATTACATAAAAACTTACAAAAAATGAGAAATATCCGAAATTTTCAAAATGCTGTACTTAACTCAAAATTGATCAAATATTTTTTTGAAATTTTTATGAAATGTTTTCGTGACTATTTTTAGTAGTTGGTGAAAGTTTTAAGTCCACCTATACCTGCATTATTTTAGAAGTTATGTTAAAAAGTAATTTTAAATTTAACGAAAATTGCGGTAATTGCATATTTTGCCGTTTTTCGTCAATTTTTCGACAGTTTTTTCGCATTTTAAAAAAAATATTGAGAAATTTGAAAAATGACCTCTTAAAAGTACCATCTGGGTTTGATTTTGGATCTATAAAGTTACTGATCAAAATTTTTGGACCAGTATTTCTATACGAAAAAGTGTTAACAGAGGAAGAAAAAAAATAAAATAAACATCATTGTAAAACAGCATTATATATATATATATATATACATACACACATGATACATATTGTGTAAGCTTAAATTATGTTATGGGGAGGAAAGAAAGGTTTTTCTATATTCGCTCCTTCTTTAAACATCATGTATAACCGCCACTGCCTACATAATATATTTATTAAATAGTAAATAAATTTGAGCGACTCGAAAATCGTTAAAATTCATTAAAAAAATATAAACGTCGTTCACGTTCATGTTCATTTGAAAATAACGAGTAACGTTCGAGTGTCGTTCAGTCGTTCATAAAATGTGAATGTGAATACATGATTTCATGATCGACGTTCTTTCAAAACACTGGTATTACTGGTATTAGTCACTCTATTTGAGTGGTACAGAGATTACGATCTGAAGCAGTAGCGTATTTAGCTTTTTGACGCCTGTAAGCAAAATTAACCTGAAGCAACTTCCCCCTTCCCACCCAAAAAACTAAAGAACCAACAATTATTGGTCTAACTATTGTTCTTTAAACTTTAGATTCTGATTGAAACGAAGAAGCTAGTGTTTTTACTATGATGATTATATTATGTTATTAATTCATTTTTTTCTATGAACACTATTTCGTATTGAAATACGAGGGCGGGCTGATAAGTTATGCCTCTTATCTCATGGTTATTTTTAGATTTAGATAAAATTTTCATTTGTTGTGCATTTAATAGTTTATGTCGTTGGTTTAGTTTAGTGTGTGCGAAGACGTGATAGTGTAATGTTAGTGTTTTATTATTTACTATTATTTACTTACTTTTTAATGACGGGTCTCTTCAGATGTGCGGTTCAAACAGCTTGCTGTCATTGAATTTTTCGTTGCAGAAAATGTGAAATCAGTCGATATTCATAGACGTCTGTTCGCGGTTAATGTAAACCAAACTCTCGATGTAAGTTCTGTCCGTCGTTGGGCATTACGGGATAAAGGTTTTGGAGTCGGAAAGACGATTATTGTCGATCAGGATCGAAGTGAACGGCCGAAGACGGTTACTGATGAGGTCCATAAACAAAAATTCGATGATTTGGTCCAGGGAAATCGCAGGAATAAACAATCAGAAATAGCAGTAGCGTTGGGAATATCTAAAGAACGAGTCCAACACATTTTCTGTGAACTTCAATACCAAAAAATATGCGCAAAGTGGGTGCCCAGAATGCTGATAGAAAAAATGAAACAAAGCCGCGTAGACATTTGCCACCAAGTTCTTTTGCGTTATGACCATGACAAAGAAAATTTTTTGAATATTATTATTACCGGAGATGAATCTTGGGTACTTCATTATGAGCAGCCTGAAAACAAAAGACAGTCGATGAAGTTTCGTCATAAGACTTCACCGTGCCCAAATAAGTTTAAAGTTCAAGCGTTAGCTGGGAAAGTCATGTTGACTGTATTTTAGTATTCAAAAGGTATAATCCATACTGAATACATAGAGACAGGATCAACAATAAATTCTATACGATACATAGAGATACTAAAAAGATTAAAAAAAAGGAATAAGTGTGTCAGACCAAATTTAAAACAACTTTTGCTTCATCACGATAACGCGAGACCTCACTGCAGCCGTGCCACAATGACAGCAATTGAATCACTGGGATTTCAAGTCATTCCACATCCACCCTACAGCCAGGATTTGATCCCATGCGATTCTTTTCTGTTTCCAAAGCTTAAAGAACATCTCAAGGGTAAAAAATTTAATTCTGACGAGGAAGTTAAAGCCGAAGTTAAACGATGTTTCGATGCTCAAGCCGAAGAATTTTATTTGGACAGCATTTCTAAACTAGTAAGTTGTTGGCAAAAATTTATCACCCTAGAAAGTAGTTATGTTGAAAAATAATAGTATGTCTAACTAAAGATTATAACATTTACTCTCCGTGTGTTCTTAATTCATTATTCTATATAGGTACAATAGTTTTAGAGCTACACGTTAAGAGATATTACGTATCAGCCCGCCCTCGTACTTAATCAAAAATTCTGAACAGCAATTTTTGAATCACGATTTTCCTCTTTGGTACTCTTTGGAGGTAATTTTTCGAAATTCTCAATAGTTCACTCAAAATTTGGAAAAACTAGCTAAAATTTAACAAAAATGCCTTAAAAGCTATATTATTTTTTGATCCAAACTTTATGAAAATTTAAATATACGTATATAATAATACGAAAAATGTTTTTGTGCATGAAAATTTTAAAAATATGAAAAAATAATTTTTGAAAATGTTTTCTAACACTTCTCACTAATTTTTATTTTTTTGATATATTAATAAACTTTATTATTTTTAAGTTAAATTGTCTTACCTATATGAACTATAACTATACCCAGAGTCATTTATAAATGAAAAAATGATTTATATTTTCTGTAAAATTTAACACACCATCCAAATCCCACTCAAAAAGTGAAGAATACCCATAGTGCGAAGTATGTCCGACTTTTTATACACAAATTTTTCAGATTTAATGCCAAATCTTCAACATTGACATGTAAATTCAAAAACCGATAAACAAGTTGTCAGTGTCTAATAAGTTGGCATCGTCAAGGTAGCATTTTTCAGCAATGTTCACAAACTATTCCCTTGCCACCTTATTTATTAGTACATTTAGTTTTTTATTTATTAATTACATCTATCAGAATGCAAATCTATATTCAAAATATTTTAAAAAATATTCATAAAAAGAAAATTCCTTATATTTTACATATTTAGTATTTTTTTCTGCATAGTTTGCCAGTTTTACTTCCTATATAATGTTTCATCCTTAGTGATTATATTATTAAAAATATTTAAATAGTTTTTAATTTCAATAGAAATCATAATAAATAATAAAATTATTATGTATATTCTTATACACTTAGTAACTTTTTTCAAATATGATTCTTATTTGTATTTATATCATATATATATATAAAGAATTTATTAAATTAAGTTTTCTTAAAAACTCTTAATTCTTAAAAAAAAAAAAAAAACCGCCCCTATAAAAAAATTACTTTAGACTCTAGCCTACTTTGCCTGCCCCTAAATATACGCCCATGATCTAAAGGTAACCTTTAACCGGGCCTTTAACTGTAATTATAATATTATAAATTACAGTCTATCTTTCAAATTTCCAATTACCTTTTTTAAGAATTACTAGAAAGATAATAGAAGGGAAGTGAGAAAAATAGAGACAGTGACAGGGAAAGAAAGGGGAATGAGGACAATAGGTTAGTTGGTCTAATATAACAAATATTAAAAAATAAACATGTGAAAACAAATATTTTACATATGAATGAAGCCAGCTTATTCAACTAGTACCTAATATAAAAAATACCATAGGTACATCATGAAAAAATAAAAAAAATATTTATATATTTTATTTTAGATTTTGAGCTAAGAAGCTAGTGTTTTTAAAATGTTCATTTTTTTTTCTGGGAACACTTTTTGGTATGGATATACTTGTTCAAAAGTCTCAACCATCAACTTTTTGAAACTAGGTTTGCCTCAAGTTGGTAATTTAAAAAGATCATTTTTCCAATTTCTCAATTTTCTTTTGGGAAAAACTATTCAAAATTATAAAAAAAAAACTCAAAAACCATAATTTTTTGATCCAAACTTTATGAAAATTTAAACATAGGTAGACATTTTGGCGCATGAAAATTTTGAAAATGTGAAAACAACATTTTGGAAATTTTTTTCTAATTAATATTTTCTCATTAATTTTTTTTTTCTTTTCTTTATAATATGTTAGACAAAAAAAGTAAAGTAAAGCCTAGATAAGTAAAGTAAAGTATAATAAAGATTGTAAAGTAAAGATAAGTATTTACAAGACACTGGACATACTTCACATCATGGGTATTCTTCGCTTCTCGGGTCAGAAACTCTTGGCGAGTTGAAAATGACAACTATTATTGTTCTTCATATTAATACCTTCTTTCGTTCAGAATTGTATTATTGAAGAAATTATTTATCATTCCATTAAAATTCTACACATCCATTAAGAGTATCTGTGATATGAAGTATGTATGACTTTTTTGTCTGTATTTTACTTTATTTTACTATACTTAACCTTTTCAAAATTTGTGTTGTATCTATCTCTCTGTAATAAATTTTTGTGTAACTATAATTAAAATTTCCAACACAGTTCTTTATTTTACTAAAGAATATGTACCATTTTCAAATCTAATAAAAAGTAATGAATATAATATTAGCTAGTCCAATGGTTTAGTATAGGGTAAGTGTATAATGTTTTACAATTTTTCTCAACTCGACTTGATTTATGATATATATGATTAATGATATATTTTATAACAATATTATACTTAATTTTAAGTAAAATATTTATTTTTACCAAAATATATTATTTAAAATTGAATTTTTCACTATAAAATAGTGTTCTTTTTATGATTGATGTAACCAAATTAGGATTTTTTAGCATTTAGTAACACTTATTGATCTAGTGTAAAAAGAACAATAATAATCATTTTTACTCAAATTATTTTATTTAAAAAGACTGTAACATTAAATAAATAATTTTGTATTAAAACAGAACATTAAGGTACATGCAACAAAATAATAAAATTATCATTATAAATCAATTGAATTTCCATGTTCAATTCGACGAAGCAATATTTCTGAAACTTCATTCCGTGTTAAGTTAACTGGTTTATAATTAGGTTCAAAACACAGCACTCTACAGGCTTCCAATAACCTAAAAATGATTATAATATTATTTTATTGATTACCATGGAACAAAAAATCAACATAAATATTTATTTTTAAGTGAATCAAAAGTATATATTTCTCACCGTTCGATATACATATCAGGTTTGGATGTATATTTTGAGAAGATGGGTAGCAATTTATATCGTACATCACAAAGAAGATGCTGCGCACCACCTTTGTTGAACATATTGCCCAACAAAATATCATTAAATATGAACTACAACATTTGATTAAAACACACATTTATATACAAGTTAATATCCAAAAGCGTCTATTGGTTTTAAGATTACGAACTGTAGAAAACTTAGTAGCTAATACTGGCCAACATTTGTTAAATAAAGATATTGGAAGATTTTTGTTTAATGTATTCAAATTTTCTGTAAACGTTTCATACATATTCCAACCACTGTCTGTAATACTGTATTTATTTTCATCAATCAAAGAAGGCATGGTGTGCCACCTAAAAATAAAGTTTAATATTTGTATGATTAGACTATTTATCTATTAAATTAACAATTAGGTATTAAAGAAATCATAGCTTTTTGTTAAGTTAGAATATATAAATTTCTAAAATATTAAAAATTATCCAAAATAATTTTTAAAAGGATGTCACATCTGCATTTTTAGTCTATTCAATATAAAAATATAACTGGGGAAACACCAAAAATTACATTAAACAGAACTTAAATTGTAAAGTAAGGTTTTAATCCTTATAATATAACCAACAGTTATTCACAAATAAATATTTGTGAAAATAAATTATATGAAGTGTAAATTAACAGTACAGATATCTATAAAATTTTAGTAATTCATACATAGATACTTTCTGACAATTTGGCATGAAGTATTCATAGATATGAAATAAATGTTGGAGTAAAGACTAAATATAATTTATATACTTATAGAATTTAGTTTGATACTTTTCTATTATAGGCACAACTTCTAGTGTTCGGTCATCACTAGGCTTGGTTGGTTTTTTTTTTTTTAAATCATAGTGTTTTTCATATGGATAACAGATATGTTAACACTGGCTTTTTCGCTCCACTCAGAATCTAAAATTTTAGTCTACTCACACTTATTTTGGAAGTTACAGGCATATAGGTAACAAGTAAAATTTATTTGGTGTTTGTTAGTTTACAGGGTACTTGATATGACTCGATACAGTTATCAACATCTCTGCATTGCTTTGCAAATCAAAAATATCCTTAGATTTGTTTTGTAAAATCACCATGAATAGGTAACAAACTCTACGAAACAAGTACCATTTCTAATAAATAGACAATCCCTAATATATAATAAATAAATTGTTGGGAAATAGTCACATCTTTGAATATTTAATGCTGTTAATGCTGTTATTAAGTTATTTAAATATACTAGAAATGATTTGTAATGAACCTATTTATATTAATTAAATACGCTTATTTTATTAAATTTTAAATAAATTATTGAAGGTAGATAAAATAATTTATCAAGATAATTATACCAATTATTATTAAGGAGTTAATGTTTAATTTCTGTTAAATTCAATATTATAATACTTCTTACTTATCACGTTTATAATGTTTTGAACATCGTTTCACATTAGCCATAATTTCTTCACATAAACTATCCAATAATCGATCAATACCCATATTATACATTCTAATTGTATCATCAAATACAGTTTCGGCAGTTTCCAACACCTCTGTACGTTCACATTCACTTCTGCTCCTGACTTCGTTTTCCAATTCACATTTGTAGTTTAAAAGTGATAAAAAATGCTAGATAAAAATAGAAATTTACATTTGCACACATTTCTTAAAAAGAAAATTGTATATCTTACTAAACAATAAAAAAATTTACAAAAAAATAAAAATTGAATCAACAAATACATTTAAATTACTGTACATAAAAATGTTCTAAAAAGGTTCTATTATACAGGTTTAATTTTAAATAATTTTCACTGTATTCATATAAATTATCTACATTAAAATATTACTATAATAAATATGATTATTAAAAATTTACAAACCACATTAGTTCCCCAATTATAAAGAATGTATGATATGTAATGAAGTGTACACAACATTTGCAATAACTGTTCATTTGTATTAAATTCACAATCAATTATTTTGTGTTTAAATTCTTCCAAGAGATCAATTTGCAGTTTCAAAAACTGAAGCCTAAAACATAAATTATTAATATTATTTGGTTTCCATTAGTATATAAATTATAAATAAAAGAACAAAATAGATGACAAATTTGATATATTTTTATAATGGTATTATTACAACCAAATCATCGTTAATTTATATAGTAGCACAATATTATAGTAGTAATAATTTCTTTTTTTATGTATCCAAATAATAGTTTAATAATAATATTAATAACTTTATTATTATGATTTGTTTTAGGGGGAAAAAATAAAAAAATAATAGTATTCATGAAATATTTGAATGGCAAATTATAATTTTGTTTTCAATCATATAATTTAACTTAGGACCAAACAAAATGGAATAAGAAACAAATTAATAACGTTTAATAAAAAAATGAGTGGGGTACATTTATTTAATTCATTACAAATATAATACATGGAAGAGCAAGAACCTTTGTTTAACCTTTACCTTTTACATTTGTTAAATATCAATATAAATTAAATTTTGTCATAGTATAATAATGGTACATGCATTTTAATCCAAAAAATTTTTCAAAAAAATAAGTAACATCTATATAAATTTAATTAAAAATTATCTTTTTGTTATAGAATCTAGTACATGACATTTTTTACTGCTTTTACCAAATTGTTTGGTAGTTTCGTCAACTTTGCTGGGTAAGCAACTGAAAATGTATAAAAAGAAACACTTCAAAGTATAATAAGAACAAAAATATTATTTGATGAAAAACATACTGTCAATCATACTGATCCAAGAAATTTAAGATTCTAAGGTAAGCCAAAATTCTAGTAGTTTTACAAATTTTTTTTATATTTATTTTCTATTTTTTATGTGTTTTCATTTTTGAATGAAAATTCTTGTCCAAATGTTTCGACCCGTAACTTTCAGAAACCATAATTTACCTTTAGATGGTATTTAAGTGAGGTTGAATTTCTAATTTTTTTCTCTCAATATTTAGGAAAAATAGCCTAAATTAAAAAAAAATAGACATATTCACAACATTTTTGTAAACCAAACCTTTTTGAAAATTGAAACATATTTTTTCAAATATATGAGATATATTTTAGTGCATGTATATTTTATAAATAAAAGAAAAATATATGGGAAATTATTTCTTCGTCAAAGTTTTTTTATTTTGAGAGAAATAACCTTTTTTCATCTTTACTATTTATTGAATAATATATAGATTTACATGTATTTCCATCCAAAAAAGTGTTTACAAAATTAAGAAAAATAACAATAATAAATAACATTGAACAAACTCTTTTAACTTCACTTCACTCAGAATCTAAAATGGGGGGATAAAAATGTGTGTAAAAAAGTTTTTAATAAAAGATTTTATTTTGAGGTACATGCATTTTAATCCAAAAAATTTTTCAAGGGAATAAGTAACATTTACTTAAATTTTGTTAAAAATTTTCTTTTTGTTATTGAATCTAGTACATGGCATATTTTACTGCTTTTACCAAATTTTTTGGTAGTTTCGTCGACTCTGCTGGGTAACAAATATTGAAATATATTTTGTTAAAAATATGAGAAATATTTTAGCACATGTATAATTTAAAATATATATATTTATATATATATATACATAAGAAATTATTTCTTTGTTAAATTTTTTTTTATTTTGAGAGTAATTGCCTTTTTTTTATCTTAACTATTTATTGATTAATATAAAGATTTACATTTATTTCCATGTAATAAAGTGTTTACGGAAATTAATAAATAATAATAAACATTATTGAAAACACTCTTTTAACTTTTCTCTACTCTGAATCTAAAATTAAAAAAAAAAAATGATTTAATGATTGAACTTGATTCAAGAAAAATTTGATTTTTGATATTAGGATTTGAAAATTTAATATGATCTCAATCATATATACCTAAATATATTGACCTAAAAAAATCTCAAAAATTGTTAAGACTACTTTTTTCCCTATAACTGCTTGAAGTTGGAATTTTGACTAAATTAGGTAGTTTTACTTAAAATTACATATTTTAATGTACAATGTACATAATAAAAAAATGGTTCAACCGATCATATTGAAACTTGATAATATATAGGTGGAGAATTTCATTACGAATATTTTGGAGCAATATAATTTCATATGAGCAAATAATTAAAATTTTACAAAGGTTTGAATGAAAAAAAATTGGAGAAAGTAAGGGCAAATTTTATGAAAAGTTTCTAGTTTACGTACAATCAAAAAAGTTGATAATGTTTTACCGCCATCTTATGTATTTTTCGATGCTGATCACTACGTTGGTGTGAACTTAAATCCGCGTGGATCGATAATTTTCTAATTATTCGATTTTGAAAATTCAATATTGCAATACATACATACACTTTAATACACGACATACATTAGTACAAATTATATTATAACAAATTTATGTTGATTTAAGATTATAGAGCCGCTTAATTTTATTTTATTTTATTCTGATGCTTAAATTTTATTGTAAATTGAAATTATTTATGGATTATTCATATTTATGTATGTGAATATATGAAAATCAATTTTCATTTTTCGTAAATGCTGTATGTAATAAAATAATTTTCAGTTCAACATTTAATTTTAATGCCTCACAACTGATAATTATTATTGTGTATTAGTTGAAGCTCAACTCAGAATCTTTTTATTGAAGAAATTACTTATGATTCCTTTAAAATTCAACATACCCCAAGAATATTTAGTATCCCACTCGGGGTGCGAAGAACACCTCAAGGTTCGAAGTTCACACATTTTTGTATTATTGCTAATAATAATTTGCGCCCTCTGTGTTTGGTCACTCGAAGCAGGACCCTCTCTCACCTCATCCTAGTTACGGCACTGGCAATGAATGTGTTAAAGCAAAGGAGTCTTGTTTCATTAAAAAATTTTAATTCTTGACATTTTCAAAATAATATGAAAGTTAGGAGTGTACTAATGTAGGTACAAATTGGACATTGGTAGTAATATTCTAATATTAAACTTTTTTTTATATATTTATGTCTATTTTAAATTATACATTAATAAACAATTAATTATTAATAAATCTTCATGAATAACTTATATTATATTTAAGTTATATACTTAAAAATGAAATTCTAATTAAATTTAACCCAGTTGCTGACACAATAAAAGGACCATGAGAGCAATAGACTCTTCTAAATACATATATATAAAAAAAAACTGGAGTCAACTATTGTCAGAGACAAGATTAAGATGATTGGAAGAAATGATTTTCTGTTTTAGTTTTTCATACAATATGCAACTCAGCAACTTAAATGTATTTTTTGTTAATTCAACCAATCAACTTAATAATACACTAACACTTTTGAAAACTGATTTCAATTTGTTATTAGGTTTGCTAGAGTTTAGTCAGATTTTAAGATTTTAAATTCTAATTCTAAATAATGATTATCTAAAATATTTTAAGTTTTAAAATATTTAAATCATAAATGAATGTAAATTAGAGAATGAAATTTGAAAAAATGGTTGGATCGATCTTCTCATATAGACAAAATAATGAATTTAAATCAGTTATCAGAAGTCTAATCGTATTGTTATATATTGATCAGTAGGACTAAATATATATCTAAATTGCTATGTTACTTTTGTGAAAGACAAAAATAAAAAATTGTGGCTTCCAATTGTTTTTACTGGGACTTGCTCTTTATAATGTGAGAAATTTTGGCACAAGAAAATTTTGAAACTGTGAAAAAAAAATGACGACAATTATTGTTCTTTATATTATTAACTTTCTTCACTTAGAGTCGTGTTATTGAAGAAATAATTTATGTATCTTTAAAATTCTACACACCTACCAAGAGTATCTGACCCGAGGAGCAAAGATTACTTGTGGTGCAAAGTATGTCCAGCTTTTTACTATTTATAGTTTCGTTTAAATAAAAATGAATCAATAATTAATAAATAAATCTAAATAAAAACTGTTCTTTCCAGTGTTACTTGTTATTTTAATAAATTTGCTAGTTAAAACTATATTCATAATGTAAAGAATTATTTATGATAACACAAAAGTTTTATCATATTATACAGGGTTATTTTTTAAGTGTGCTCAACCCCATTTTTGGCCTTAAAAATGCAATACTAGGGAATTTTTTCGGAATGTTCAAACTATTATAAATACTATTTTTTCCTTAACTAATTTTTTCATGTCACCTTAAGGGTTTCCTGTGGTGATACAATTTTTTTTCCAAATAGCAACCACCTATTTTAATTGCAAAATATTTTTCTGATTACTTTTTTGTGAATTTTGATGTACTATTTAAATTAAAATTCAAAACAGTAGTTTTTGAGTTATTCAAATTTAAATATTAAAGAAAATTTTTGGACGCATATGTTAGTTACCTAGTAGTATGTAATATATGCTCAAGCCACTATATCCTAATTACTTGAGTTTGAATAATTAAAAAACTATTCGTTTAAATTATTGATTTTAATACATTAAAATTCACAGAAAAATAAACTGAATAAAATTCTATAGTTAAAATAGGGAATTTATTGTTATTTGAAAAAGGTGTTTGTACCTCTACAGGACATTCTTAAGGCGACATAAAAAAATTAGATATAAAAAGCGGACATACTTCGCACGATGGGTGTACTTTGCACGACAGGTGGTATTCTCTTGACGGGCGTATTATATTTTAAAGAAACGATAAATCATTTCTTCAGTAAAACGATTCTGAACGAAGGAA
>JAIPRM010002174.1:7720-19551 GCA_025469315.1 Stegophylla sp. TES_Ste_2020 | reverse complement strand
GGAAATTGGAAAAATGACCTCTCTAAAGTACCATCTGGGTATGATTCCGGTTCTTTAGAGATATTGATCGAAACTTTTGGTCCAGTATTTCTATACGAAAAAGTGTTTCCAGAAAAAGAAAAAAAAAAAATAAAGAAACATCATTGTAAAATCATAAGCTTCTTCACTTCGTTCAGAATCTAAAAATATAGTTTTCATATAGTGACTTGATCATTCCAAAAAAAATTCTAAAGTTTTTGTTTTTACAACTAAAAAAGGGTGTGAGCAATGAGCACACTTAAAAAAATCACCCTGTATTATATTATTATATTATATTATGAATATAATATAAAACAGGATCCCCAAATACATGTCTTGGAACCATGCCTGTTTTAACCTAGGGAATATATTATCATTTTACACAATTACTTTTAAGAATTTTGAAAATGTATCCCCCTGATTAGCAGACAGAATGTAGGTGATAGAGAGTATCCGCTATTCAGGTATTTCACAGTATAATATATAATTGTATTATTTTAAACATGGTAACTAACAATCATTGTGACAAAATATAATATGGCATTTCTATTTTTGCATTTAAACATTTTTGTCAACAAATTGATGAAAAATAGATGAAAATAATCATAAAGAAACAATTTTTAATATACAAGACATAGTAAAAAATATATTTCAAGCAAAACAGTAATGACAAAATTTTTATAGATTTCCTCTAAATTAATTTCTATTCAAAAATTTTCAATCGAGATATAGTTCCAAATTAAATCTTAAAATGTTATGAAATTATTAAAGCTTTAAAACATTAATTTTCATACTTGTGTCTTGTTTGACGGAGTATACTGTATCTATCACTCATGGTGTTCAATAATGTTAAAAAGCTATCTGCACATGCTGTCATACAATATTGATTATCGACAACTATAACCTTCCATTGTTCTTTATTTTGTATAATTACATCCATTTTAAGATTAGCATCTAGAATAATCAGACAAATATATCAAAAATGATTATCATTCAATTCATAAATGATACAAATATTATTAATATCTAACATTTTCTTTCCATATTAATCCATTTTAAAAATATGTGAGCTTGAGTTAAAACTTCTGTAACACTTGGATAATCAATCGGATAATTATAAACTTTTCGTAGCTCATGTTCAAATGCTAACGTTTCATCAACAATGTGTGAAAATACTATATCTTCTAGTTGAAAATATGACAAATCTGAATCGAGTTTAATCACAACAGATTGCAATAGTCCTATGATAAATTCATGCTAAAAGATAAATGAAATAAAATTATAGATATATATATTTTCAATAATAATACAATATTATAATATAAATAGTAGAAATCACTACAAGCATTGGTTAAACTGAGCAAAATTCTAGGTCATGGGACGAGTTCAAATGATTGTAAATTAAAATACAGTAAAGCCTCAATAGTCCGGATAAATTCAGACCAAATGTCATCCAAATTAGTGATTTGTCTATATTACTGAAGGTTTTTCAAGAATAGGTATTTAAATTTCTAAGAAATATAGTTTTAATGTCTTTTATTTATTAGTTCTAATAATGAAAAAAAAAAAAAAAAGAAGCCAGACATACTTCGCACCACAGGTGGAATGCTCTTCATGGGTGTATTACATTTTAAAGAAATGATAATTCATTTCTTCATTTAAACAATTCTGAGCAAAGCTTCAATTAATAGATAATAATAATAATTGTCAATTAGGTTATATTTAACAAATATTTTGTAATAATGTTGGGTACTTGATAATTGTGAAGGTGTGTGTATGTGTGTGGGTGAGATAATAAATGTCTTTGTAATAATGAAAAAAAGCTATAAAAATCTATTTTTATTAATTCATTAATTGTTAATTTTTCTGTAATTAGTGTAACTGGCATTTCGCTTTGCTCAGAATCTAAAATAAATGTATTAAATAATGTTGACATACATATTTGTAAAATACAGGGGTGGGCAAAAGTCAGGGTGCGAATTTGCAAAAATGAAAAAATTGTAATTTACAAAAATTATAACTTTTTTATTTTAACAAAATTAAAAAAAATTTTTCACAAAACATGTTCAAAATGTTTTGCCTAACATTACAGTTGCCTATCAACTCACAACGCTAGCTAGAATTCCAGTTTCTGATGCATGCGTATTTTTCGACTGCGCACCCTGACTTTATGGGTATGTTATTTATATTAACATAACCCTGTATGTTGTCCAATTACTAATGTCTTTAATATTATATTTTTATTTATTTGTGAAAAATCAGTTATGTTATTCCCATATAACAAAATCATCATAAATATATTGAGCCTTAATAGGTAAAAAGGTGTAAACAACACTTTTAACCAAAATGACTTTTTGATATCAAAAAAAAAAAAGAAAAATTTGGTCTATCAAGGATAAACAGTTGTAAGCGACTATGTCACTAGAAATGGCTGATTTTTGCTTTATAACTGTATAAGTTTTTGCATAAGCACCAGGAGTTAAATTTGTTAACAATGTAAACAACATAGTTAAGAAGTATAAGCGACAGAGGTAAAAGGAAAATCGCTGTAAACGACATTAATGTGTGACAATAAGTGACATGTTTCAATTTTCAACTCTTTTTTTTTTTTTTTTTTTTTTTTCTTAAATAAAAATTACTAAGTTCATCAAATATTACATTTTAACAATGTTGCTTAAGCCCTTTTAACAATTAATGCTCAACATTGTGTAAACTAATTGTATTTTAAAAATTTGTGTAAAAAAGAGATAAATGTGCCACATAGACTACACTATCACAAGACCAGTTTTTGAAAGTTCTAATGTACATGTTTGTTTACATCAATGATTAGAAAATATCATTCACAATGAGCAAAATACACTAATTAACTAGAGTTACTACTGATTACTATGAGTAAATCATATTTTATTGAATGGATATGAATGTGTATAACTCTGAAAGTTAACAGCTAATCCAAAAGAATTTTTTAGGGTTTTTACTATATTAAAATTCAAACCCTAGTCAACAAACTCTCATTCTAATAGTATACAACAAGCGGGTCGCAACAAGAAAAATTTATTAATCATTAGAACTCGTAACAAATTTCTACTGTAACTGCTATTTTAATTAAATAAAATAATACTATATTTATTACTTGTGAATCAACAGGTCTCTTGTCATTTTCTAGGTATACAGGACCTAACCATTCCAAAACAAATAATCTATAATCTCTAATCCAACTCAGTACTCTAGATAAAAACCATTCTGGTTTGTCAGGTTTGTTAGTCTGTTTTTTACCAGTAAAATGGAAAAAAAATCTTTTCCGAAAAGGAACAATTAAAATAGTGATTGGTACACTGATATGGGAAAAATGTTCCATTAATTGTGATGAATGTACGGACAGTTCATTAAAACCAATACATTCATTCTTACTAAAAATATAAGTTAAGGATATTTTATTATAACACAACAGTTTTCAGAACTTAAAAAGACATTAATGTATGTTTCAAAAGGATACGGAAGTTGTACTTTCATCAACATACTGGCTAAACGTTGAAAATTTTGTTTAGAGTTCTCCAATTTCACTGCATCTTTTGATTCAGTCATTGTAAATGGCCAGTTAATTTGTTTCAATAAAATTTCAAAATCACTAAATAAAAAAATTAAACAAATTCAATTAATCACTACAGTATTATAGCAGAAAATTGAATTTTTTTCTTACTCTGAATAATGTCTTTCAAGTATACAATGCCAATAGTTTATAACTTTGTGCAAGTAAGACATTAAATGTTTACATGGAGCTGTATTCATGGCAGAGCTAATATCACATAATATCTTATAGGAAATAACTGCTTCATTATCCCGTTTACTTAGTAAATCTGCTCGTATTTTATTACTAAATATTTTTGAATTAAAATCAGTTATTATTATTCCTAATAAATAAAATAAAATACCTTTTGGATGCAACACACTGGAGACATGCAAAATATGTCATTCGGTTACATTTGTACTTTAATTCTTCAATTAGTTTTTGAAATATACTCCTAATATTTTCAGTATCCTTCTTAAACTTGGCATATTTAATTTTTAACTGTTCAACTTCTTTCCTTAACGAAATAATTGCAAGTCGTTCATCACGAACTTTGCTTAATGTTTTACACATGTTCGAATTTTCGCCAACTACTTGAGATTTGATCTAGGCAAATAATTGTATAACTTGTTTAATATTTTTATTCTGTATAAATGCACTATTTTAGTATATTTACCTCTTTTGTAATTTCATGTCTCCTTTCCAGTAGAATTTTTCTGTATGCGTTGCATCTGTCAATTATGTTGTTAAAATCATCACCCAATTCTTCGTCAGTAATGGCAAGGGTCGTTGATGAATTCATGGTCATTTCAAACAAACTAGTCAGCTACAATAAAGAAGAGAAATACAAAAATTTCGCTATTAAAACGAGGAATTTAAACAGAAATACATTTTTTTTTATTGATTATTTTTCTAATAGATGCTATTAATCAATTTTTCTCACAAATAACACTATTATTATCTGAAATAGTCATTGCAAATTTGCAAATAATAAAGTCATTATATTATTATGATAAGAACAGTAGAAGTTTTGAAAATTATTCATAATCACGCTGATATTATCACAGAATAGATAATATTATTATCAGTACAAGTTGATCTTGTCATGAGATGAAATAACATTTTTTGATTAGCTCGTCAAAAGAGTGATAAGTAAAAATGTTTAAATTATGATTTTCAACACGTTGAAACTTTTTGACAAGCGTTTCTATACAATAGCCACGCTTGATCTGGAGGGGGCAATATGGTCCTCCCAAATATGCCTAGATATGCCCCGGGCGCTTATCATGGAGGGGCGCAAATTTCAAATAATATGAAATAAAAAATTAACACTGAATAAAAATATCATTCATTTCAACATATATTTTTATTGTGATTACATTTTCTTCAAAATTAATTCAATGCTTTATTGTCAAATTATTACTACACAAGTATTTAGAAATAATAATATAGAGGCAATAATTATGGTTAATGAATGAAAATCGTCATTCGTCACATATATATTATCAATATTATAGTCTTAACTCTCGCTAAAAATGACAGAAAATAGGACTTAACAATAATTAAGTGGACTCTACACCGTCCACAAATTGTTTGTAAAAAAACCATTTCACTCGGGCTGTAGTGAAACAACGAAATTTTAAATTTTGATGGAGCAGCACAAGCTTTGTTTTTAGTTCTTATTTACGCTGTAAGAAATTCCGTTAAAAAATGCAGGATATACCTCGCACTTTGGGTATTTTTCACTCCCGTCACACGGTTAGAATCGGATGGATGTGTTTTAAATGACTTCTCCAAAGTACCATCTAGAGACAAATTAGGTTTTAAAAAGTTGCTGGTTGAAACTTTTGGGCAATTATTTCTATTCGAAAACGTGTACACATAAAAAAAAATACTTGCTGATATTAGTACTTATTATTAGGTAACTATTGATCACTAATTTGTTCATTATTTATTCAGTTTACACGAATGATGAATTGCACATGACTTATTCTGTTATTAAATAACAAATGTTAAACATATATTGAAAATTAGAATTTTTGTATTTTAAATGAAGCTCCTTTCTGAATCTTTTTATTGAAGAAATGATATATGGTTTCTTTAAAATTCAACACACTCATCAAGAGTATTCCACCCGAGGTGCGAAGTACACACATTTTATTTTATTTTTTCTTCTCCTGTAAACACTTTTTTGTATAAAAATACCCAAAAGTTTCGATTAGTAACTTTATAGTTCCAAAACCATACCCAGATAGTACTTTTGAAAGATAATTTTTCGGTAAAATATGCTATTACTGGAATTTCAGTAAAATTGAAAATTACTTTTTACATAATTTCTAAAATTATGCAGCTAGGGACTTGAAACTTACACCAACTACTAAAAATGATCACAAAAATATTTCATATAAATTTCAAAAAGATTGATCAATTTTGAGTTAAATACAGTATTTTGAAAATGCTTAATTTTTCGTTAGTTTTTTTGTAATACAATTTTTGATTTTTGATATTAAGACTTGAAAATGTAATATGACCTCACTGACATATATGTCTAATTGACCAGAAAAAATCTTGAAAATCGTAAGACAACTATTTTTATTAATACCCGTTTGAAGTTGGAATTTCGACGAAATTCGTTAGTTTTACCTAAAATTACGCACTTTAGCGTACATATAAGAAAATTGGCCAAACCGATTGTTTTTAAATTTGGTGTCCAGATAGAATATATCATCGCGAATACTTTGATGCAATAAAATTTCTTACGGACAAAGAATTAAACATTTTACAAGGGTTAGATTGAAAAAAATCGGAGAAAGTACGGACAAATTCTTATATTTCTAATTAACACCCAAATAGTTGGTGGTAATGTATTTTCGCCTTAATATATATATTTTGACAATGAATACGATGGTGTGAAATAAAATCTATGTGCATCAATAGTTTTCTAATTATTTATACCAAGAACCCCCTACTTAGGATACGAACATATTTAACATTTACACTTTGAATCATTAAAAATACATAGAACTAATACTTATAGCAACTTTCTTTTTAAATTAATAAACAATGAAATTGATGATACGTTTTTACTAAGCAAAATACATTTTAAAACTAATACTCATAACCTACGCAATAATGATTTATTTTATATACCACATTTTACTCATAAATGCATGTTTAGTGATCCCTTAAATATTTTAATGTCTTGCGGAAATAATCAAAATTTTAATACATTATTTAAATAATCATTTAAACATCAAATACTATGATTGTTTGTGTTAGCTGTTAAATATTATCATACTATTTTGTTATTATTATTCTATATTGTAATCATCTTTTTATTATTAACCTATTGCTTGTATTAGTTTTACTACTTATGTTGTATTATTTAAAAATGTGTTTATTGTCAAATATTATTGTACTATTATTGTTATTATTATTCTATATTGTAAATTGAACTCTGTCCGTATAAATATTAATAAATAAAAAATAATAATAATAATAATAATAATAAATAACATTCATTAAATTTTACCTAATCGACAATATTAGTATTATATATTAATTATTGTAGCTTCACTCAGAATCGTTTATTGAAGAAACGATTTATCATTTCTTTAAAATGCAATACACCTACCAAGAGTATCCCCCTCCAAGGAGTGAAGAATATACATTGTACAAAGTATGTCCGGCTTTTTTAAATTTAAATTGTATTATTATAAATTAATATCATTATTCATTAAATATAAAATTATACATACATCCATTCCCTATACTACAAGCCTTAAATAAACTCTAGTCACGATTTATAGAGCAAATATTACTATTCACTGTAGAAATCATCTAAGTAATAAACAACTTTAATTTGAAATTTAATTGTTTTCAGTGCACTATTTTTTTTTTTTTTTTTAGAATTACTCCAATACTGAAACGTTTCCATTTCGAGCTGTTGACTGACTATCACAACACATTTATTAGACTAAAATTCTATTTACTTCAAATTTTAATAAAATACATTTTACCAAAAAATCTAATCAACCTAAACTTTTGTGTACAATAAAATATAAATAGTATTAATTCATCTCTTCTAACACTTAATAAAAATTATTCCCTGAGCCTGAGGATTATTTTGGTGAGGAATATTCCTACCAAATTAAGAATTAAACATTTTATTAGAAAAAAAGAATTTCTAATGTTTCCAACCTGTATTACATTTTCTGTTTGTCATTTCAAGTTTCTAGTACTATTTGTTTTGGAGTTACAACTAGATTACTAAAACTGATTTCAAAAAAAAATTGTTTACAATATATCTCTACTGTTACTAAATCACAGGTCTCTAAAACTAATGAAAATATTATATTATTCAGGTTCTTATTAGAATTAGGTTGGCATGAAGGAGTTCAGCGAAGAGAAACACGATGTCGTTTATTTACTACACAGATCATTATATTTGAACATCATAAATCACATTTTTTTCTTAAATGTACATACTTATAAACTAATTATCAAATAATGTAACTACTTAGTTATTATTTTTTTTTTTTTACTTTCTTGTTTTTATCGAGTATTATAATTTAATAAAATGCTTAGACATTTTAATCAAACGACCTATTATTATTATGTCGCTATTGTTTGTTGTTGAATTGAACAACCTTCAGCTTATCTATTGTATATTTCATCCCTAGATATCTACATAATTTAATAAACATTATCATACAAACTTATCTTATATCTTTGAAAAAGTATTAGATTTTGTTGATTGTTCAGCCATTCAAATAATTCTTTATAGTTTCACATTGGAAAAAGTATATTATTTTGATGGTTCTTCAATTATATAACTGTTATGTAAGCCCTCTGTTGCAATAAAAATATAAAATAACTGTTTTACTCTGTTTTTGTTTCCAAAAAAATGTAATTAATCATATTGATTTGTTAATATTAATATTAATAGGTTTATCTTATACTGTGTAATTTGTAAAATGAATTTGGTTTAATCTTATTAAAACAAAAGATAAATTTTAAATAATTTTTCAAAAATTAAAATCCAAGAAAATTTTATACACAAACTTCCATAAAGCAAACATTCTTTGGTATAGTTTAAATATTTAACAAAAAATAAAAGTTTTTCTTTGGAGTGAATATGATGTGACCATAATTTTATTTAGAACACTCTATGACATATAAACTTAAATTTTAAGTACAAATTGTTTTTGTACTTGACTTTTAAGGTAATACTAAAAACAATCTATAAAATAATTTAAATTTTAATAAGAACACAAGTTATTCAATAATTACTTTATATGGTTATCTATGCCATATTAAAACATATATAATTTATAAAACCAACATACTTTAATATTTATCACCAAATCTTTAAATACATCTCTCCTTAGAATACAAAAATGGGTTCACCAATTGTTTATTAACATAATAATATTCATATATAAAATATAATTTTTGATATCAAATTTTATCAACAATTAAAATCACCATATTTAGTATGGAAAGTTACAAAAATGTATAACAAAATACAAATATTCAAAAATAAAAAATATTATAGTACAAATTTCTATTATACTTAGATAAAATTCAATTTATTTATTTAAGGAAGAAATAGCCTTTTGAGCAGCATCGTCAAGATTCGAAGCAAATTCAATAAGTAATCCAGACTCTTCTAAAAGCTTCTTACCAGCTGCCACATTTGTACCTATATATAGATAAAAAAAAAAAAAATTATATATTTTATTTGCATACAATATTTGTGTGACTTTAGTTTTTTTTATATTAAATAGTATAATGGACGTTTCAGATATAATCAGGGCCGAATTAAGAGATATGTGTGTGAGGGAGGAGAGGTGTAGTACTCCATACTTCAATAATTAGGAAGTTTTAGTAAGAAAAATTGACATTTTGGACCCAGTCTGCAAAATTGGAAAAGAAAGTTGATAACCCTTTTAGATTCTGAGCAAAGCAAAGAAGCTTATGATTTTACAATGAAGGATTTTTTTCTCTTTCTGTGAACACTTTTTCATATAGAAATATTTGTCCAAATGTTTATAATAAAATCGTAAGTCAACTTTTATCTCTATAATTTGACAAAAGTTATATAATTAAATGTACATAAAAAAAAATTGATTCAACCAATCTTTTTGAAACTTGGTAGTCAAGGTGGAGAATTTCATTGCCAATATTTTGGTGTAATAAAATTTCTTACAGACAAATAATTAAAAATTTTACAAGGATTTGATTGAAAAAAATCTGAGAAAGTACAGACAAATGTAGTAATATAAATCAAATTTATGAACATTCAAGAAGGTTGGTAATGTTTTTTTATCACTGTTTTATGTATTTATCAACGTTGAATACAATTGTGTGAATTAAAATCTACGTACATTAATAGTTTTCTAATTATTATATTTTGAAAATTCAATATTTTGGGTTATTATATTAAATATCTACTATTTCAATAGTTTTCAACTATGTTCTTGTGGCATACTGGTTAAGGCGTCAGATTTAAATTGTGACAGTACCAGGAACGAATTTTACCCGGTAAACTAATAATTATTTTGCACTTTCTTCAACTGTGACTGATCAGAGGTGACACGATAAATAATATTATTACTAAAATTATATTATGGCAAATTAATGTTGATTTATGATAATTAGAGTCTCTTTAATTAATTTTATTATAAGGTTATATTTTATTGTAATATGAAATTATTTATGGAATATTCATTAGCAGTAGGTGAATATATGAAAAATCAATTTTTGTTTTTCGTAAGTGACGAAAGTATGTAACAAAATTATTTTTAGCTCAACATTTTAAGTATAATGCATGTATATCCGTAAAATATCAGCTTACAATCACACATAAATTAATTAATTTTATTATTCTGGTCAAATTTTGACAATTTGGTGATACTAGCTAGTACTTATTATTAAAGTAACTTTTTAGATAAATTTAATCATATTGTACGATGGTACAACATGATTAAATCATAGTTTAAAATACATAAGATTGAGAACACACATTACTTAAATGTTTTGAGAACCAAAAATTACCATATTATTTGTTCATACTTTTTCATATTTTTTCCTATTAATCACTTTTAAAATATTTAATTATTCGTCCAAAAAAATTTTATTGCATCAAACTATTTGCAATCAAATGCAATCAAACCAAGGTACCAAGTTTCATAAAGATCGGTTGAACCAATTTTTCTTTTATGTATGTTAAAATGTGTAACTTGAGGGTAAGACTAGAGAATTCTTACAAAATGCTATCTTTAAATAGTTATAAAGAAAA
Source organism: Stegophylla sp. TES_Ste_2020 (assembly GCA_025469315.1). Classification (NCBI taxonomy): domain Eukaryota; kingdom Metazoa; phylum Arthropoda; class Insecta; order Hemiptera; family Aphididae; genus Stegophylla; species Stegophylla sp. TES_Ste_2020. Next base: position 8,662 of record JAIPRM010002174.1, on the reverse strand, counting down.
AATTATACTTACAATTTTGAGATTATTTTAGGTAAATTAGATATATATGTGAGAGAGGCCATATTAAATTTTTTAGTCTTAGTATCAAAAAGGAAAAATTAAATTAAATAAAAACTTAAAAAAAAAAAACAAGAAATTTCCAATATTTTCAAAATTCATTACTTAGCTCAAAATTTATCAAATATTTTTAAAATTCTTATGAAGTGTTCTCATAACCATTTGTAATAAATGGTGACAGTCTCTATTTTCTAGTCTTATTATTTTTGAAGTTATGTTAATAAGCAAATTTGAATTTTATGAAAATTCCGGCAATAGCATATTTCACTATTTTTTGTTTATTTTTTGACAAATTTTCCTCGTTTTTGGAAAAGGAATTGAGAAATTTCAAAAATAACTAATTTGAAGTATAATCTAGATGTGGCTTTGGATCTATAAAGTTACAAATCGAAAATTTTGGACAAGTATTTCTAAATGAAAAAGTGTTTTCAGAAAGAGTGAGAAAAAAATTAACATCATTGTAAAATTATAAGTTTTTTCGCTCCATTCAGAATCTAAAACTATAAATCATTGTAAAAAAACTATCCTTTTCGTATCTCTCAGAATATAAAATATACCGGGTAGAAACAATATTTTCAATCTATAGAGGGATTAAACGGAATTTTCGGACCACTTTTATTACTCAAAAACGGCATAAAAAAATAAAATGCCTTATTTAAAACCACTGAACATATTTTTAGCTGACTACAAAAATTAATACAAAAATATTTCTTAAATAGACCTCACAAAAAAAAACCTAGATAAGCCTTAAATTTTTTTTTTAGATTCTGAACGAAGTGAAGAAGCTAGTGTTTTTACAATGATGTTTATTTTTTTTTTTCTGTGTACAACTTTTTGTATGGAAATACTTGTCCAAAAGTTTCGATTAGTATAACTTTTTGAAAC